>DWLS01001088.1:0-23886 GCA_018246255.1 Pachliopta kotzebuea | reverse complement strand
AAAAAAAAAAAATAGAAGTAAGCTCGGCCCATTTATATTCGAAATTTAATTTTTTATCCCATTCTTCATCGACCCATGCTCCTAAGTATTTGTAATACCCTACCGTACCTAAAATAATATATGCTACTGGTTTAATTTTATTTTAGTTTTTGTAGACTAAAAAAAAGAAGGTACTACAGAATATCCGTTCAAAATTAGTCTATTAAAGAATTTGTGTGTCCAGACGCATGATGATAAATTAATGGTACTAACTATTTTGTAACAACAATAATTAAAGTAAACAAACAAGGATTATTGTGGTAAAAGGTTAGTAATAATTTAGCTAAACCTGCCCCTCACCACATACTTGTCTATTCCATTACAAACTTTTGATTAAGTTAATCTTATACCAAGAAAGTTTAACGTTTATGAATATTGTTACAATTATTAATATATATTGTAATACACCTATTCTTTATTCCTGTCGGTATCATTTTTGACAGAGTGGTCGTAGTCATCACTTCAGGTGTTAGTGGCAAGCCTCACAACACACCAACATTCCTCTCTGATGGCCGCCTTTACTCCCCCGGTTATCTCAGTTGGCGAAAGGAATTAGTACTGCGACCGCTTACGTAGACGATTTGCGGCGACAAAGACTTAGAACCTGTTGTTTTATGGAATCTTGTAATTACAAATAATTAAGCATAATAAGTAAACTAAAAATATTATAAATTAAATGCATTATTCATTAGAGAAGACCCTTGAATATTTTATGTGTTTGTTACCTGAATGCCAAACTTTAGCTTGACAAAGACACCTTATAAGGTTGACGTTATAAAAAGGCAAAAAAAATATCAGTGGTATTAATCATATTAGTCAGTTCATTAATTAGCATATAAGCATATCATACTGAAACATATTATTGCACGGGGGTATCATGCTTTAAATACAATATGTTGCTAGTGAAGCATATCTAGACTTGTCAACCTACATTCTATAATTATGGATTATAGATAGGTAGATATTATATACTACATACAATTGGATTGGATATAGTATCAATTTAAGAAAAAGCCGTGAACAAAAACGACCATGTTTCCGTGTGAATTGATCCAGCTTTCCTAAAGTTGTTACCTCGGGCCAATAGATTACTATCGAAACACCGGATTGTAATGTTTAACTGATATTTTTTTGGATCCTTACAGACATTGTTTATTAATAAGTGAACGATAGATTAAAAAAATTGCTTCTGTGGTCTTTAAGATTATTCTTTTTAAACAATTCTATTAAAATTCAAAAACTCTGCTTGAAAATTTGTCTTCATTATATTACTAAATTCAATTATCTTGTCATGCGATCTATCTATAATTTTACAAGAGATTGTATTACAAATTTATAGTTCACAAATCCGTTTCTTCCAGTCCTTAACAAGTAACAGATGTACGAAAGTAACTGAATTTGCAACGGGGTTTGCAAATTATTCCTCGAAAGGGACGAAATTAAATAAACGTGTGTTGACTCCGATTAATATTTTCTTTACAACGCTTCATGCTGTAACTTAAAAATTATAATATATGTCTGTCGTAATCAAATATAATTAATCACAATAACATTTTAATATACCCGTAACAAAAATTAAAAAGATCTGAAAAGATATAACTTTTTAAACCGTATTTGATAAATCTAAAACGCGAATTTCGTCCCAAATTGGAAACTTACATTGCCAAAATCACAAATACATAAATATACATAGACAACACGTCAAATTAATAATACTACTTCTTGGTCAGGGGTAAAACATTACAGCAATGTGATTGCAGTACAGCGATTTTTGTATACATGATTCTTGACGAACGAAGAACTTATAAGTACCTCAACAACATTTTTATTTCTTTTATTAAACTTTGATGAAACTACACTCACTTTAATGAAACAAATTGACCTCAGTTCTGTCGTCCGGGATACATACTTACTGCACCAATGTTAAAGCCATAAACTTGAATTAGAAACATGAAAGCTTTTGCAATGAATTAAAATAAGACAGTGAAAAATTAGCATCAATTGTTTTTATGAAGGTACTTAAGCTTAGAATAAAAAGAAGTCTGTTCCTAGTAGTCTCTTTCTAGAAATGTAGTAAATTTTATACATCTTTTAACAACAATGTCAACATTATTTTCAACAGGTTTTCCTTAAAAAATACTCATGTTTTGCCATTGTATTCTTGTTTATTCTATTATATTATCAAATGTAACAAAAATATTTTTGTTTTAAAGTCTAAAATTTATTTTAGAATAAATTGTGTAATCTTACGCAATTCAGAGTATAAAAAAAGACAGGGACTTTCTCGTCAAGGAGGCTTTGTTAACGGGCTTCCAGTGATAAACGCTTGATTAACAAAATTATTATACAAATCCAAATTTATTAAGAATTTTAGAGTATGAGTTGAAATCAAGGACAATTTTTTTTAAATTACGATTTCCTTTATATACTCGACTTTTCGTCGTGATTTCCTAAATGTGATCTTGTCGACATTTATACGTTTTGCTGTGGAAAGTATTAACGGTTAACCTGGCTACATTACGTCTGTTTTAAGTCGCAGTCGGCAAATAAAATGCGGTCAACAATTCGTAATTATACCAACCGCGGTGAAACTAATTAATTAATTAATTCAACAAGAGAGCAGAGCGCTACAGCGGCTAATTGAGAGAAAGAGAGGGTTAAAGTTACAAAGTTTAAGTTCATCTGAAATAAGCTCATTGATGATTTAAAAAAAATATTATATCTCCTGCTTACCTATATTTTTTAACGTGGGAGAAATGCCTTCGCATACATGCTGTTGCGGCGGCAAAGATAAGTTATGACGGACTTGCTCGGACTAAAATCTCCACGATGTTCTTCCATCCTCGCTTTAAGGCTCTCTATTCATAATTCTTCCTCGAGGTCGCCAACACCGGATGCATCTTTATTAGGGCAGCTGAAACTCTGAAACATATAGCTCGTCCCCAACTCGACCTCTTGTACTCATCTGGGCAACCGATCCTCCCTAATTCGTCATACAGAGGCCATGGGAGCCGTGAGACCATATTCTGCTGGTGAATCTGGTCTTGGACTCCGCCGTTAACCTTTGTACCTATTCCACGGGCCGTCAGTAGGTTTCTCTTAAATTTCCCGTGAGTAATCAAGCCACGACCAGGAACCATTTGGGAAGGATCTCTAGGCTACCTAAACAGAACTGGATGTAAGGATAATGATTTTCCTTAACGATTAATGTTTAGAGCTGTACTCAACTTGATTCATAATTTGAACAAAGGGTTTTGTAAATTTGATAACAGAGAATAAAATTTCTAGGAGAAGCAAATTGTCTTAACGTCGTCAATTCAATACTGACATTTTATTTATTATTTGTTGTATTTATTTGTAATAAGTTATGTTAACTATTATTATGAAATATGATAACAATTATCTCTGCACAAGAAGTAGAAGAATATAAAATTCATTTAAAATTTTTATTACTATTTTCTGTCGCATTAAAATAAAAAAACAACTCGCTCGCTAACCCTAACTCCTTTTGTTCCACCGGTTTTCCATTCACCCACGTTTTTATTAATGTCCGCATTTTCACCGCTGCATTCAGCACAGGTTACAATGATAGATTAGTACTTTTGTTTTTTTCGCTTGTCAGTTTTTAATTACGATTAATTTAAAATATGTTAAAATGTTATATAATATAAAAATGAAAATGTTATTAAAAAAGTTTTACTAATTTAGATGTACCCTCATTAGAAAACTGACTCGAAACTAAGTTATTTCCAAACAAAAACACCAAAATCTTGCTGGCGTTTTGGAGGTATGATACTCACTTGCATTGATGTAACTACATCTGTTAATTGTCGAGGGTTAAAATCAGAAATAATGACCGAAATTGAAAAGTCTTCAGTTGAATATTATCACCATATTTAACAATTTATCCCAAGAAAAAACATTGTAGAAAAATAAAGCTGTCAAAATCCCTCATTTTTTCCTTCAAGGATTTCTGCGAAAACTTAACCTCTTGGCATAAGCCGAGACTTAAGCTTAGAAGCAAGGCCACAGAATTGTGCCACGTATTGTAATTGCAGAGGTTTTTTTTAAGTATATTAGATATTGCACCAATTTTACTAAAATTCACATAACCATTACTTTTTATATAATTTCTATTATATTATAGAATGCATATCCGTGACCTGTCTGAGACCTTAGAAACCCTAACCTTTCATTCTCTTGATTTTATAACATTCGTAACAACTTTTGATGGTAAGTATTTAAAAAATAATATATCTAGGTCATATTGCACAACAGTTCGAAATGAATAGCAAAGTTAAATGGCAGCCAAAGAGATGCGCCACATCCGAACACAGGGAGACAATGCATCTACATACTTCTTAACCAGTACAAGCTGATCTCTGTCCGTGATATTGAACCGTATAACAACTCGTGTTCAGTATAAAACAAGTTAAAGTGGTGGTGGGAGGTGGGAGAAATGGGGAAGAGAGCCGGGGCAGGCGGTGCGCGCGTCTATTGATTTTCTCTGCAAGCCAACCGCTAAAGCAGCGCCGACATGCTACCTATCTCCGCAAATTACAAATATTAACACCCGCCGCTTAAGGGTTAAGATAAACGTAATTAACTTAAATCTTAGACCCTTACATTTTAATAAATAAAAATTTAATATATCATTTACTGTCAAATTTTACTTTTAGATTTTCCTGCAAAATCCTAGATTGATTTTATATTTTAGATTAATGTTTATGAAATTGAAGGAAAAAATTATATGGACATCAATCGTAAATCTTCAAAACTATCTTCATATCTAAATTGAAACCAGAAGGAACCAATAGGTTTTTTGTTAAAAAACATTCTTAAGTTTTTTTGTGAAAAAATAGTCTCAGCAGCGAAAATGCAAAATGAGCTTATCAAGTCCACTCAGAGCGACTTCCCGCAACATCCCTCCTCATCTGTTGGCTATGCCATGCCGTGTCTTCGATTCACCAAGACCAGGCCTAGGCTACTACGTCACGACAATACGAAACTTAGTTCAAGGAAGAATTTCGTTATTCATTCTCATGAAGTGCTTAATGTTGAAATTATTTTATGATGATCTTTACGTCGCAACTAATTATTTATCAAAAATCTGCGTTATTTTTTTTTTTACGTTGGTACTGGTTAATGCTTGACTACGATACCACCTGGTGTTAAGTGAAGATGTGGTCTATGATGGTAAAACGCATTAACCTAGCAAATGCCTATTCACTCTTTTTTTGAAAGCGCTCACATCGTAATTGGACGGGAACACTGACGTCAGCAAGATTTCAACATATCGACATTTATACTTAACCATGAATCTATTAAAATTCAAAGGTCAGAATCTGTACCATGCTTTTGCATGTTGAAGTTACCTTTTGCATGGCCTGAACGAATTGAACGAGTTCAACCTCGGAAAAACTATTGCTAATAAAACTGAGATGCGTAATTTAAAACCTTTATTGATATAAATCAATCTCTTTTTTAACCTAGTTTCAAATTTAAGCTAATCCCTTTTTTAAAAGCGGCCATGCTGTCTTGTTTTAGCTTTAAACTGGTTAAGCAATTAATATCTAATGAGTACGATATTAAATTACTTTTACCTAGGTAAGTTGTAAAGGTTAGAGACTGTGCTATATTTGTTTAAAATTTACTTTATTTATAACCAATGTCAAATGCCACCGCGACCTTTGTACGTGGTAAAGAAGCTTATATAAAAGCTTTTGCCAAGACATTTAAAATTTGAACTCAGTAGATAAGGTTAAATTTATAGACTTAATATTTTTTGTAAACAAACGTTTATTAAATTTGTTCCTAATACTTTTAAATATCAAAGGTTATGTTTTCAGATTTTTTAACTTTCATTTCATAAAAAGAAATTTATAAAATCATGTTTGTTGTGAATCGCTTGTATGTATAACTTTTGAGTAAAAAATGCAACAGAGACATCTACTTTACTTGCTTTATTTAAATATATTCAAATTCGTCTAGCAAATTGCTATCTGCACTTTGGCAAATTGGTATGCTGTAATAATGGCAGACCGAATGATTTATTGAATTTGATGCAAAATAATCAATAACAATAACATTGACATTTTAAGTTCTAAGTCTGATATAATCTGCTGTCTGTTAGATATTTTATAGACGATATATGAAAATGAGACATTTTACAAATAAATCATCTATCTTTACGCTTTAAAAAATTGATCATAAACTTTGTTAAAAAATGTGGAGGAATCTAGAAAGCATAAAATCATATTAAATAAAGAGAAAGTTTTTAAGAGAACATAATTAGGTTCCACAAAAATTTAATATTTGCATACCTTCAAGTGGGATCATAGATAAGCACTAGTCTCTCTTCTCATAAAATTATTACGAATCCGCTACTGCGACTTGTGCTGAAAATCTTAAATAACACACGAGCACTGAATCGGGATTTCGTAAGTCATTGGCCTGTGAACTACATTATATTTTACGAGAGGCTAAATGTTCAGGGTCTGCTCCGAACCGTAATCGTTTTCTGCAATGAGGTTCACGTCTTATTTAGTTTAAAGGTTTTCAACTACAAACTTCAAGTTCAGGGTGGAACATTATTATATATATCTAAAATTCCTATAGTCCGTAAATTATTACCGTTCTATTCCACTGATATAACTAAATATAATTTTTTCATAACACATTCTATGATCTTCCTTAATAACAAATTACCTGCACTAATGTAATGTATGAAAATATGGAAGAGGCTATGAAAAACAAAGTTTCTTGAAATTTCTTTGAAAGAGAAATAATGTATTTTTTATTTATTAATACTTCTTGTTAAAAACTCATAGAGTTTTTAATGATTTTGAGGCCATCCGCAACACTTGTTTAATGTGATCTGTTTCAGAATTTACAAAACAGGGTCTAGATATTCAAACATCCGATCGTTCGAATAAAAATATTATTTTCTTATGTCGTTTTCCTACCGGCTAAATAAATTTGTATAGTGAAAGATATTCACGAATGCTTTAAACAATGTATATTAACTAGAACTTATTTTACGGCAACAGAGTTAAAGAAGTAAAAAGTCCTGTCAACTTGTACCAGGGTGAAGCGTGCCACCGCTCCTTTGGTGTACCAAGGCCAGCCCCCTTCTCCCCCCATTGACGCCTCGGCTTACGTAACTCTTGTTTTAAATATACGTCCGCAGACTTGAATAATGCGGTCTAGTCTACAAATTAATTAAACCTGGTATTTATTTTTATTTACTCCAAAGAATGCCCTTGACCGAATTCATCACAAGTGGAGATGCACTTGAATGCTACAAGTGTTGAGAGCGTGTATTATAAAAAACTCGATAGTTATACTTGGTATCATTAAACAGTACAATTTTTTTTTCTACAAGGCATTGAAATTTTAAAGATTTTATTACAATCAAATGGTAGACTTTTGTACTATTGTAATAAAAAAAATAAGTTGTTAACTTAATCATGTTTAATAACTTTTGATCCACAAACGTGTTATCTTTTCTATACACAAATTGTACTCTCTCATTAATTTTCGATTCAATGTAGAAATATTATATATTTAATATACGTAACGTATATACATACATATTCAATCCAATCAAATGTTAAAATATATAAATTTGTATCATCGTCATCATCATCAGCCGATAAACGCCCACTGCTGGACGAAGAAGTACAGTGTTTACTGTTTCTTCAGATGTGGTTACATAATCTTTTTTATCAACATTTATTCATTAACTTTTTTTCACGAAATTGGTGCAAAACAGAAATGATCTTAAAAATAGGAAATGACATAATGTAATGCGGGACTAAAGTCGGAGAGGTGATGCACAAAAGAAAAACAGAAATGTAAAGAAAATACGGTATAAACGAAAAAATGATTTGAAAGATGATATTGATAACGTACTTAAAAATAAAGATGTGAAAAGTAAATGAAGAAAACGTACGATTAATAAAATCAGATTTTTTTCAACTCGTTATGAGTTTTACCAAACGCAATTAAATGAAAGAAATAAAAGTAATACCGCAATAAACCAAAAATGAACATTATAAAGTTTAACTAGTTTTTAATTTAAATTTATAATATTAAACTAATCAGTTCGTTACTCCCGAAAGTTCTAAATAACTCTCCTTGTTGGAATCCGTATTTTAAAGATTTTCCAGATTAAAATCTTTCCAATTGTAAACTAAAGAAAAGTTTCTCTACTGCAAAATATTGGATAGCAGCTCCGTCTATTCATTCGGGGCCATTTTCAACCCACGTTAGTTATCAACAAATGGGCTACTTCTTTTTAAATTTCCCTCAAGATAATTTTAATATTGATAATATTGTGTACTTCAGCATCAACGGAAATCTATTAATGGGGGCTATTAATAATTTTACAACCTTGAATTCCGGTTAAGTACAAAAAGCATTAGATACTATTGTACATATTTGGAAGTTCTTCATTCTTCCTTATACTTAACAAAAACTAATTAAAAAGTACTAGGACCCATGTCAATTTTTTTTTTCAAGAAACGTTAATTTTACTGTATTCCATTCAGTAGATTGCGCTTAAAAGACTAATTCGTTTAGAAATCTATTTGTTTAATAGTTGATAAAGCTGTTTAATATTTTGTTACGTTTATACATTTTTCTTGTTACATAGTGTATTAATTTTATCAAGAATTAAAAGTATTAATTGTTCATTACAGGATGCCTTCAGCAGCGCCCGCAGAAAATGGTGTTCCTCGGAGCGAGCTGGAACAGCTCCAGATGCGAGCCGGTCAGGTCACCGATGAGGTTAGCATGTCTTTTTTTATACATTTTAAGACTGGTGATGAGACTCATGCCGGAGACCATCCAGCTATTCCTGCCGTAAGTTCTGTATCTGCCGCCAAACAATTGTGCGCAAACATGACTGTGTTCCCGTTTGAAGGGCATTGCAAGGTAGTGAAATTACTAGGAGACTTGACGTCTCATGTCTCAAGATGGTGAGCACAATGTGATGTTGTATTTACCATCTTAACTAGGGCCCTCTATGTTATAGGCAAAGCGTATCTCTTACCATCAGGTGAACGACTTGCTCGTATTATCTCTTCGTAGAATACAAAAAATAAAAGATCTTGACCATTTTTGATTTCAATTTACTTCACATATTATCTCTGGTGTTTTCAGTCATTGGAGGCCACACGGCGCATGATGCAGCTATGCGAAGAGGTAAGGATACATTTTAATATCATTTCCGCCCTACCATTATGATATATCAGCAACAAAATGATCATAACTGAAAATGAAAATTTTGGTCTACCTCATATTAAAAAAAAAGGCTGAAAGTTTTTGGTTATGGTCATTTAAATTAAGAGCAATTAAAAAAAGGAATTATTGAAAGGAAATAACATTTTTTACAAGTTTTACTATTTACTATTATTCGTTATAAAGATTATATTTATTAAATGATATATTTCTTTAAGAGATTATAAACATGATAATTTTTATAAATTGATAAGTGAATTATTTATATCTGTTTTGTGTATAATTAATAATCATTGAATTTTTAAAGCGACCAACATAATGTATACTGGAGAGAGTCCCCATTTCTCATTATAAACCATATTTAAACTTTGTGTGCGTGCAATAAAATCAGTGAATTTACGTTTCTGTCATAGTTTTTAAGTATTTATGTTCAGTTGTTCCGTTGGTTATGTGATTATTTGTGATCTGTGAGAGAGGTGTTCTCGATGCGAGGGAGTGAGGGGTATAGCGGAAGTGTCCTGGATTGCCCCCAAACTCGGTTAGATATCCGACGCCCGTCCCTCGAACCCTTTAGGGCGCAGCCTCTGCTACCCCTGGCTGTTGTGTATCGATGTTGCTAATTACATATGTGGTGTTTTTATTTGTTTTGTAGCACTCCCTTAACAACGATCCGTTTTTTTTTTCGTCCCTTGCATTATATATTGTATGTATTTATTATTTAACCATACGTGAATGGGTGTTGCATGATCCGTGCCTAAATGTTTCTGGAAATGTTAGAGGTCTCTCTAGTCCTTTTGTGTTGTTTGTAGCCGTGTAATTTTTGTTGTTCGGTGTTCCCAGACATAGAACCACAGGCGTTGACAGTTAATGCTTTTACTTTATTATTTTAGTACCGATCTCAGTGAGAACCATTTTTAAAAAGATTAGTTAACTGTCAACTCCAAAGAAATTTTCGTCTCAACAAGCTGTTAATGTGTCCATAGCATGAAGCCCATTGCGATAGAGAACAAGACCTTCAAATAGATTGACATACTTTTCAGATTTAGCAATTCCCTTAGTGCATATTTATATGTCCTGACATATTTGCTTTCCTTTCTCAAGTCTTATTTCGTTCTGCTTGGGCTTGCTTTCTATATTAACCTTTGACAATGTCAAAATTCTTGTAATCTTTTTATCCGCCAATAAGGCTAATTTCATCTCTTAGAGCACTCTATTTTCCTTTTCTTTGACGATTATTATCTATCTGAGACAGTATCGAATCTCTATTTAAATTTACATTCTGTGTAACTATATCTCTCACTACTTTAAAGTTTAACATTCTGACACAAAGTAACATCTTTCTTCTAATGTTATATGTCCATTCTTTCCTGTTTTTAGTTAACTCTGTAAAGTAGGTCTCTGTGTAGTGGCTGCTCTCTGTTGTTGACTGTAAATTTATGTTTTATGATTTTCATGCCTTCTCTAACATTCACAATACTATCAATAAGTGGGCGAGTACACACCATGGACCTACCACTTGACTCCAACAGATATATCGAGCTACACCTGAATGCAACTCTCACACCAAATACATACCAATGATATTGTTTTTTCATTATTTACAGTCACATTATATTTTTATGATATTTTGACCTTATAATAAGAGTCTACATTTATTTTCACTAGTTTTTTTAATTTACTTGTAGTAAACTTTAATTATTTATGTCATTTTATTTCTCATTTATTTAATTAATTATTCTTAAACGTTTATAAATAAACTATGTACTTTACAATGTATCAAATATACTATGTATTGAAACACAAGACAGAATCTGCATAACTTCAAAACACTTTTCAGATAACAAAAGACATTTTCAGTAACATTAAGATTCTCAAATTCACCAGGAATATATGTTTATTGACCTGTCTTCTCGCGACACTAATGTAAGCCAATGAAATACTTGACCTTGTGACACGCACCAACTGACCGGACGCACTGTGCCCAGTACGGTGTGTAGCGAGCGGTCTTCACCCACCGTCCACTCACTCCACTTTACCCCTCACAACTAACATGCTCTGACTTTTTGTTTCTGCGGCTGGTCTAGAGCAAGGAGGCCGGCATTCGTACTCTGGTCGCTCTAGACGACCAGGGAGGTGAGTGATCTGCAAAATTTGCAACACTAAATTACTTACAATTTTATCTATTTAACCTTTTTTCGCTAATCTTATTCGAGCGCCGTAGGGTTTTCAGCCGCCCCGAAGACGGGCTCGTCAGCTTCGATGAGCTTAAGGGGGTAACGCATCAACTATTTATTAAAACTTACGCCACAGTTAAACTAAATGCAAAGGTGCGGGCATCCTTTGAGTTTCAACTTAACCGATTAACGACGTACACACTGCTTGTCACGGAAAACCCACATCTTTGTATGCCTTATTTCTTATGTAGATGATATACACCACTTTGCACAATCTAACAGCGAGCGATATAAGCGTCGACGCCTGCCGGATCGACGAATGGACATTATACAAATACCGTGTATTATCCGATCGTACGATACTTTACATTGTGCATTTCAGATGTTCGTACTCGACTCTCGAAACTTACCAAATTCACATTAAACGTATTAAATGAAACGAGCGAAGTAAATTCGAAACGCTTCTCCTCAACGCACGACTCTGAACATCACACAGAATTATCATAAATCATATGAAACTGCGCACAGATAAAACAGAGTCTGGTTTTACTTGCAAGCTTCACTGCATGCATGTCGTTGTTGGTCGAGTAGTGTGTGTGTGTGTTAGCGCGGCGGGCAGGCACTCTGGCAGGCAGGCAGGCATGCTGGCACGTACGCTGGCACGCACGCTGGCACGTACGCTGGCACGCACGCTGGCACGCACGCAGGCACGCACGCTGGCAAGCACGCTCGCACGCACGCCGCAAACCACGCCCGCGTCTCGCCGCGCCCCAGCGCAACGCGCCGCGCCCCACTCCGGCACCGCACCCCGCCACCCACACACCCCGATACTCTCTCCTGCGATATATTATTTTGATTTCTATTTTATGTATAGAGCGAGGACGCCGGGGGGCAAGCGCTTCATATGTTGAGTCACCAGGGCGGTAAGACTTACTGAACACTGGGTAGTCCAAACGTGAGAACGTCTGTGTTGAATGTGCAGTAAAATAATAACTCTTTGTTTTTTCTTTGACGTTTCTCTTGAATAACGACTTATCTCAGATCGATGTTGCGTGTGTTTCTATGTTTCGATGGGGATGACTTTTTAACCACATAGTGTAAATAGATACGCCCGATGGCCGTTCGTTGCTAAATGTCGCAAAAGACTGTAACCTCTATCTTTTGCTGAAGATTTAATTTGTATGAGCTGCGCAATCTCTTTAGTTCTTCCGTTGAATTTTTATTGATCGGAACGCTTTTTATAGGTATGTTTATTTCTCTTTCCGAATCTACTGTTCTCTTCTCTTAATGATACTGCGGTACTGACATGAATGCGCGTTTACCGATTGTGTCTGTGGACGTTATAGAGTAAATGGTATACGCCTTCATCTCCATGGCTAATCGTACTTTCGATGTTAGCGCAGTAGGTCTGTACTGTTAGCTCGATGCGATCTGTATCCGGCTGCGAGGCCGCCGCTCGCTCCTCCACACTACACGTTAGATGGTTCATTTCTCTTCTCCAACTAAAACGACTTTGCTGCATTCACCGTTCATTTAGGAATGGCTTTTATTGATACGCTCATTTGCTAAGTTGATGTTTTATTTCATGCCACCACGGGAGGAGTGGCCGCCGGCAGCGGCGGCCTCACACCCGTGTTCATTTCTTTTTATTTTCTCTTTAGTTGTCAGTATGAGTTTGTCGTGTGAGTTACGGGGCGGCGCGCGCGCGGTAACATAGCACGCGGACCGCTGCCGTCGCTCAGCGCATTGTTTGGCGAGCTATAGTGACATCATTATTGTGTTGTAGAGTCACGAGGTGGGCATGAAAACCCTGGTCATGCTGGATGAACAGGGCGGTAAGCATCCAGTAGTATTATCTTACATCACCCATTATAGTAAGGCTTGTATCCGAAACGCCAGTTAAAATTTTAAATGAAATCATTGAATAGCGATGACTTTAATATTTTACGAATTGAAAAGTTCTAGCAGTTTAATTATGGATAATAAAATGAGGTAAACACCTATTCACCATCGTAATAAAATGACTAGTGAGTAAACAGCACAGAACCTTCCCGTCGAGCCCGCGCACGCGCCTGCGTCGCACGGGTTCCGATGAGACACTATCGATCATCTAAATAAATCCAACAGTATGAATTATTTTATTTCGTTTTTCACGCATCTAGCTATGCACGTCTACTTCTAATCTCGCTGTTGATTGCATGACTTTAGTATTTATAAAATTATTAATATCTCTATATGTTAGTCATTAATTACGAGTTCTAGTATTTTACCACTTAGTATCAGCACATACATCATACTTAAAGGTAATTTTTGATTCTAGTTAAAATTTCAACCAGATCAAGTGTGAGACAGAAATTGATACAGACAATCTGACTACAGATTAAACAAGACGACACAAACCTGTCTTTAGTCGCTTATAATTGAATAGAATCGCTTCGGTGTTTTGTAAGCATGGTTTTAGTTTACACAACAAAATCATATATACTTACAGAAATCTTGTCTTACACTTAATCTTGGTTATTGTCGAGAGCGTTGAGAATTTACAATAAAAGTGACATTAATATTAAAAAAATTATAATTTAATGAATAATGAAAAATACATTGATCGCGTATCATTCGAGACAATATGATTAGGTGCTTTACACATTCTCATGGGAATATTGCGAAGGATGGTCCTAAAACGATCATGTATGTATGTGTGTGGACAGAACAATTGGATAGGATCGAGGAGGGAATGGACCAAATCAATGCCGACATGCGGGAGGCCGAGAAGAATCTGTCCGGTATGGAAAAATGCTGCGGCATCTGCGTTTTGCCATGCAATAAGTACGTCTCCTTCACATTCATATGGAAGTTTTTAGAAAAAAATTAAAGACATCTTAAAAAATTACTCTTAAGGTTTCAGGTCATTTAGTGTTATTGCCTTTTGTTTTATGTATTTCTATAGGCAAAACTAAATTAATTTCAATATTTATTCTATTCATATAACTTTATAAATTATACCAATACTAAACTTTTTTTTTAAATTTTAAAATGGGCAAAATATATTTTGTTATTAATATAGTATGCGAACTGTAAGATTTGAATAAGATTAAATGAACCGTAATATTTCTCAAATTTTTTTTCATTATGAGCTGTCATATCACCGGTTTCCAGGGGAGCGTCGTTCAAGGAGGATGACGGTACATGGAAGGGAAATGATGACGGCAAGGTTGTGAACAACCAGCCGCAACGCGTGATGGACGAGCGAAACGGCATAGGTCCACAGGCCGGCTACATAGGCAGGTCAGTACAGGATTAGCAATCTACCTGTCTTCTTTATCAACAGCATCGGCTGGTGATAAAGAAGACGACGTGACGTCTATCGAGACGTTCTTTGCCGGATATTGATCTCTACCTGCCCAGGCAAGCAGTATATGTAGTTCAATTCTGATAAAAACTTTCCCAACCAACTATCAATTCAATCCACCACTACAAATAATAGCGTCGGCGAGAACGTCTCGCGATACTTCGACCTTGGTGTTACTTAATGTCGTGTGAAATTTAATAAAGTGTTACTTGGGTGTAGATTAAAAAATAATAATCGGTCAATCGAATTTTGATCTAAATTGTTTTTGAGTTACTAAATGATTGTTACAAATGTTTTAATCATTACAGTAACACTGTTAATGATATGTTATTTATTTATACTTTTTTGCCGCAACAAAACAACAGAAAATTATGTATGAAAGAGATACAATAAAAAAAATGTTATATTTAAACGTCATACATGATATCTTTTTAACTACCAACAGGTTCCCGGTAATGCTGGTATTCAAAACCGAACCCTTTCTTGAATAGTAAAATATAAACAAAAAGACCGTAATCTTCCAGAATAACGAATGATGCCCGCGAGGATGAGATGGAAGAGAACATGGGCCAAGTGAACACCATGATCGGAAACCTGCGCAACATGGCGCTTGACATGGGCTCCGAACTGGAGAACCAGAATCGCCAGATCGATCGCATCAATCGCAAGGTAATGAGACATATTTATATCAACATGGATATTAAAAAAATAAAACTTAATTATAAATACAAATATAAATTTAGGAAAAAAACAGTGATTGCAGATTAAAAACAATATAATACAATTTACAGAAAGAACATTAAAGTTTACTTAATTTTTTTTTTTTAATTATTGAATACAGAAGAAATATTACAAACTGATAAAAGATAATTTCTATAGTAATTATTAGCGGCTTTAAAAATCAAACTTTCATGTTTTTCGTACTTAAGAGATTTTTTATGGATCCAACTTGAGACCAAAATAGTTATTGAATTTATAATCGGTGTAAATCTAAATAAAATATTACTTAACTACGTTAGTACTCTACTCTACTCATAATATTAAAACTAAATCAGCCTATTATATTATTTAACATAACTTTTTCTTCAAGTCTATGCAAAAAATTTGCATTTAATAGATTTCGCAATCACGTATTATTTTCTAAATTGATAACTATTTCGAAAATATTTTCAAATTTAGCATTAATAGTTTATTCAAAGATTTTTTACAATTAGTTTATTCAAAATTTTCTTTATGTATCCTGTTACTAACAATTTAATATATATTTTTTAACCTGTTACTGGATCAAGTTCATGTTTTAATTTTTTTTAATCTGTTACTAACTATATTAATTAATTTTTTTAATATGGTACTTACAATCGAATATTAAATCATGGAGCTTATTAACAAATAAATCTTTTCATTACATTTCAACTGTTGTAGAATAGTCTTGAAATATAGTTGGATTGTGACTGTGTGTAGCATTTGCATTGCAATGCATACATTATCCCTACTTACTGTTATGTCGGTAGCTCATCACTAATGTATGTAGATTAAAACATATACTTTCTCCTACCTCTTGTTTGTACCGAAAAATGTGACGTTCCGCAATCTCCTAACTTTGTGTTTCCAATTAATTTTACATTAGTGTTATTATTAAATTTTTACTAATGATAAGTCTCTGTTTGACAGAGGTAGGTAGACTAATTTCTGATGTTGAACAGTATGCAAACGTTACCGTGACCCAGTTTAAATAAAGTTTTAACTCGTGAAATTATTACGATAATCCGGCTTATTACCCTTGGTTTCGAGCCGTAGAACATATAGTGCAGTGTATCCTTTATTATAAACGGCACCAATCTGATATGAGCAGTAGAACAAAATTTTAAACTGTTTGTGACTCTACTGAAAGAGTTCTATTGTCCTATTAAGCTAAAAGACCTTAATTTGGAAAAGAAAATTATAAAGATTGCCCAACGTTACATTCAAGAGAATCAAAGATCAATTGGAGAATAGTTTTAAAAAATTACCTACAAACATTAATATTAAGTTACATAAAAAATATTGAATTGAAATAATTTTTTTTGACCAAGGTTTTCATGAGTAAGTAGAATATGTGTATGCAGTAAAGATATCACTCTAGTGTATTTAATTTTTCTTGTGTTCTGTAGATTCTATCCTATCGCTCTCAAAAAAAATTAAAACCTCAACCTACCGCTTTCTTTTCAAATCAACTAGAATTAGCTTAGAGGAATGAGTCACTAGTCTCTCCTGTTCACTTGAAGCATGCTCCTTATTTCATATCTCCTATTATCCGTTAATAGAAGCGATTGGCTGACTTCAATACATTGAACACGATTGTTCATAAAACTCATCTAACACTACCAACTACCCACTACCCCTTAAAATCTAGACTTAGGAACACAGCTAGCCTACTCTAGGTTAGACCTGTTACAGACCAATCCAATCAATCACATCCTTTTTTTACCCGATGTCCACATACATTCGAAATCTATAGATCAACGTACATAAAATGTTTATACTCCTTTAAAACACTACGACTATCTTTTCAGAGTTGATTTATCTTGTTAACAACACAACTTTTTTAATATTTTTGATGATACCGGTTAAATAAAAAGAATTTACTGTAATTTGTTACTTTTGAAATATTTGACTATGTGCCACAAGTTTTCAGTGTAAAAGTTGTGTTGTACATAAAATGTGAGACACAAAACACTTTGTTATATATCTTAGGGCGAATCGAACGATGAAAGGATAAGGGTGGCGAATCAACGCGCGCACGAGCTCCTCAAGTAGACGACGTCATACACACCAAGACACACACACACACACACCCCATTACTTACATACATACACACGTCTCGTGGTCTTAAGTGCCGAATGCAGAGATCATAAATTTAATATACATTTGTTATTTCATAAGTTATAACACTGTTTACAGAAAGCTTACCAAAATACGAACGAAAATTCTTCAGTCATTCACTAATCATTGTAATTAAGCATCTGAATGGTAACTTAAAATCCTCTCCTGAAGCTTAACCCATGCAGCTTAAATTGCATGTGCGATTATTAATTAGGGAATGTGATATGCAATTTATTGCTCGCAATAATGTTTCTAACAGAGAAGTCATCATTTCCGTTAACACATGAAACATAGATTCACACAATCATTATCTGTTACTACCTAACTCATACTAACATTCCTTGTATTTTGTTAAATATCTAACAAAATATATTACTGGTGATTTGTAAGAATTGTTGTTGAATACTCTTGTATGATTTGCAATATTAATAAGATCTATCCAAGACATTACATCAATCATTATTGTTATGAGATAATTTTTAAATAAATCCTTGGGAAGCTTCGTGCTCGAAAACATTAGGTATTTTATGTATAATTACTGTGAAATAGAGAGAAGAGATTTTTTATTAGTCCCAATCATTTAGATAATGGTGTGGACAAGGCTTCTCATAAAACGATAGGTAGTTTGTCAACTAACAAGTGATGACTACACATAAAATTTCTTCTATATTTATTGTAAAACTTTATTTAAGTGTTGCTTCTAATCATTTTTGAGGTGTGTTACAGCATACTTTTTAATCAACAAAAAAGAAGAGTTTATGAATTCGTACCAATTACTTTTTTTTTTTTCTCTTTAATAAACATAAATTTCACTCTTATTTACTGTCGATTTTGTTGTTTTGCTACTGGAAAAGAAAATTTGAACATTTTATATTTTCTATATATTGGTGCATATTTTTTTATTTATTTTACTATATAGTGACGACTGAATACTTGTACATCGCAAATTTACCTTAAAAAAGTTATAGTATTAACTGGCTTGGATAGGTCTTAATAGAGAGTTTAACGTGTAATGTTTTTAAACTGAAAATTACCAATTGGAAAAGAAAAGAAAGAAACGAATTCTGTACCTTAGGGTGAATCGAATGAAACGAGGATAACTTTGGCGAACCAGCGCGCCCACGAGCTGCTCAAGTAAACGGGGAAGGCGCTCGCACAGTACACACGGACAGTACTCACGTTCTCATTCACCTATAAACACAGATTATCAAACTTCTAAACAAATACAAAACAATTAATCTTATTTCTGAATACAGCTTTCAAGTTAAATTATTCCCTTAGATCTTAGTGTTTTAAAAGAAAAAAGATTTAAAATTACTTTTTGTATGTACTTTAAGGTGTCTTTATCTAAACTGTATTATTTTCTAGATGATAAATTATTATTTTAAGTAATTAATAACTTATTATTTTTTTGCTTATTTCGATTTTTACGAAATCAAAATGTCTAAATAAATTCAATGTAATCTCTGCAGTCGGCCGTTCTTCACAATATTACTTTTCAAATTTAACACTGCAACAGCAGTGAAGTACATATAAAAATGTGTTAACACATTCTTCTATATAAAAATAATGGTTTATAAAAACTATTAACTGACTTTTTGTAATTATTCAAATAATCACAAAATTTGATTGATCAAAAAGAGAAATGAGATAAATTTCAACGGTGCTCTTATGCAATAGATCCTGTTACTATATTTACTAGGCACGTACGTTTATTGTTTAGCTGAAATGTATTTATTACTTTTTAAAATAACTGATAGATCTAAAGAGAAATGTACGCTTTCTAATGCTACTTATAAACTACTTATGTTTGAACCCTCTTATAATTTTCATAGGTATTTTTTTTGTAAGTTAAATTCGACGGAGGCGAATCGGCATGTGATAATAGTTCGATATTAAGTAATTTAGATAGCACACGATGGTGTGTAAGCCAGCAAGACATTTTTATTTCGTTTATACATAGATATATACAGAACTTTGTATCAATTTGTTTCAGTTTGACATACGTATAAAAGTGACGTATTTAATATAAATATCGCCGTTATATGATCACATGTTCATTAGCCATTTACAATTAGAAACCTCCATCAAATGCTTCGGGATTTAATCTATAAATGAATTTTAAGTAGTGTCTTAGCATTTTTTATTTTGTATTCATTATATATAGTAACTAAAAATCTGAAGTATTTATGGCTTCATGTTTTATAACATAATAAATGAAAAATTATTTATAGTTCAGTTACTTTTTTTTATTTTATTTCTAATTCCTAAGATTATTTTTATATTGTAAAAAATTAAATCGAAACCGTTTTCAATACATTTTTTATCAAATGTGTATGCTTTAAAAAATATTTTAGTTTAACAACAATTGGAATAGATTATTGTTACTTGGAAAGGTAACAATTTCGCAATGGAAGTTAATCTTAACTGTAGTTAAAAATTGTGCTAAAGTTCTGTTAGAAAGAATGAAACGCAGACAAATACCACGAGACAATCACAATACACAGACCTACTGACAAACACCACGCCGGCGGCATCTGTAAGTATTATTTATTTAAAAAAAATGATTTAAACTTCGCTTTGCACTCTTAACGCAATCTGCACAAACAATTTTTGCTTTATGTGTTGTAATTCCTAATTGTATAGTTAAAAAGTTTTGTGTAAATAAACTGGTGATGCAAAAAGTGCAATCAAAGTATTTTCTATTTCCTCTATTATGTAATGGTTTACATATAATCATTAATTTATAAATTAGAAAGATATTTATAAGTCGCTTTTTCATTTAGTATGTGCTAACACTTGACTAAAACTCATATAATGTTAAGTGATAATGAGGCTGGCTGAAGCTAGCGATGTGGGGCCTGTCCGAAATATTCTGGTCTAACATGTCAACGTTTTATATCTTTCTCAAAAAACAGATTTAAAGTCTTTCAATACATAATTTAAAATTTTGTAAGTAATTAATTTTAATCAAGCATATAGAAAAACGAAACATAAAATTTTTTCAACATTTTTAACATGTAAATAATATACATATTTAAAAGATGTAAATATAATATACGTATATAGCATATACACTTTACACATGCATCTTTATTTAGTGCTATATTTTAATTATTAACTATTAAAATGAGTTAATTATATATTTTTAATAATGCGTATGTTTATAGGGCGAAAGCAATGAGACACGTATAGCGGTTGCGAACCAGCGCGCGAACAAACTGCTCAAATCTTAAGAGGTCGTCTGTTTCTCAATCGGGGTTTATGAATATGACGTTAACAAAACTTTACTCCGCCACGACTTTATTTTTATAAAGTCAAATCTGTATTATTTAATGTTATTTGCTTTTTTCTATACAAATGCGTTCGGAAAATTGTTACATAAATGAGTAATTATTAAAACAGAGAAAAATTTATTTAAAATTATTATAATTTGTACAATGATTCGTATCCAATGTGGCGTAGTTTATAGCAACTTATCTAGCGCCGTGCCACATTGTTATGGGCCAACCTGTCACAACTACCAGGTGAACCTTGTAACCGTCTCATGTCTTTATCATTAAAAAAAACTATATATAACCTTCAAATAGTACAGAGTCTTAAATTTACCAATATTTATGTCATTTATGTACACTTTGTGCTATATAATTTTTAAAAAATGTAATACACAAATATTTTTTGTGTATCCATAATATATAAACTAATAAAAAATTTTGGTTAACGTCATTTTTCATAAATCTGAAATCTGCTGTTGGGTAAGTTGTTGGAGTGGGCGGTGTAAAAATTTATTTTAATAAAAATTCTTCTTCCTAAACCTGTGTAGTATTTAAATGCAGGATTGGCGTTATGGCTGTAAAAATAGTTTGCAATTGTTACAATTTTGATAAAATAGTTGACAAATTTTACCGCCTTTCATAAATTGTTGCAAGATAAATACGTCACAAGTTCTAATTTCTTTGTGTTGCCGTGTTGGAAGGTATATTATCAAAACTCGCCCATTCTATACAGTTAGTGCAGATATTATGATCACGCGAATAGATACGTTACGTTACACACTTATAACTGACGATCATAATTTGTTGAATTATTAAAAAAGTTATTCGTAACTCCTCTTGCTGCTTACATTCCAGTAACAGGGCAGCGAACCGTAGATATAAAATTAGTCTTTTAAATTATAAAATTTTTCAGCAAGGCCACAAATTGTACACAGAAATATTTAAATTACTACTGTTGACCAAACTATACAAATTAAAATCGATGTCTAATAAAGGCTCTCTTAAATCACATTTTAGTACATATTTTCTTATTATGTATCAATTATATTTAATATACATGTTAATGTTCCTTCCTTAAAAACTGACGGATATCTCTATTAAATATTATGATTATTTTTTATCTGCGGAGTTAAACATAATTCGCTTTGCTATTACATTATTGTATTGCATAAAGCTGAATGTATTTTAATTCTTTTAAGCGATGTGCCAAATTGTTTTAAATGAAAATAAGTTAAATTTTCAACTTACAAATTATGCATATCGATTCTACAACTTTTGAAATTCAAACGTATGTAAAACAAAAAACAATAAGCAGTTCTTAATAATATCCTTATTATAACAAAATCTACATCATTCAATTTTAAATAGATGCAGTTAGGAGAGTACCAGTTAGCTCTATAGTGACAATTTTGAAATTATAACTGTTTATAGATCTAACCACATAGATTTAAATTTATAAAATATTAATATGAGTGGAAGAACCTAAAACGACAAATTTTAAATAAAACTGTGTTTTTTAGTTTAAACACTCTTTATTTAAAAAGGTTTTATAGCAATATTGGTACAAATCTCTTTATATGTTACTATAATTGAAAATCACTTGCTTTCTTCATATATATTATAAGCTCTTTTCCCCAAAATATTTTTTCCCCAGTTTCTAGATTAGGAAAATGGTGCCTGAATAAACATTATTAATGAACTATTAATTTCATGTAATTAAATATTGTTATATATTGAGAACCATGGTTATTATTTTTATTTAATATTGTTTTAATAAGTCAGACCACGGTCTACCCAAAATTTATAGAAGCAGAATAAAACGTGTGAAAATTTATTGTTAATACTTATAATCTATAATATAAATACATAATCAAATTTTTATTGTTAAAGCCGTTACGGAGAATAATCTATATAGTGAAGTAATTAAAAGTCGGAATGCAATCGTTTATTAGATGGTTGAGCATTTAAAACTTTATTATTACTTAAAGTATATTGTTGTGAAGATGACGAATAAAATGTACCGGCCTTAGGAATAATGGATATAGGAATGTTATAGGCGAAAATGGCTTAATGATTATACTCATGAACCAGCGATAGGGATAAGTGTTTTTTCGGATTTCTCTCTATTTCTCTCAATCATATTAGTTAAGATTGTGTGATCAAGCACACGAATATTAAAATAAGTCAAAATATTTTAATAAAAAAAACATTTTATCTCTGTCACATAGAATTTTGTTGTAAAGCGCTATCTATTCAATAGAAGTGTGTAACCGCCTGCGCAATATCTACATTATTATAATCAGCCTAACACGAGATATGATAATAATAGAAAAAAAATAGAAATTGTATATTTTGTTTAAGAAGAAAATATCTTTACAGTTAGATTAAAAATGTTAATTTCTAAATAAACTAATTATTTGTTAATATATTCAAAAACTTGTTTTATTTCCTTAATCTTCTTTTTTATTAGCAAAATAAAAATCATCGTTTAGTTCAGAACATTTTAATATTATAAAAAAATTATGTTTAAATGTGCTTTGCAGCGGTTTTTATGTTATTATGGTCATTCTTTTGGTTTTTAAGAAGTATTTTCATAGAAAAAACTTCTTAAATTTTAAAACCATAATGCATGATAAAAAGTCGTTTCTGTATTTACTCCGGGACTCATTTACTATATGAAACTAATAACTAGGTAAGCAATTCGAAAAATCTTTTTTTTAAACCGAACTCAACAACATTATGCATCGAAATCGAATTAGGCACTACTGTGTTACAAAGCAAGCTTTCAGCAGCTACACCTGAAAAAAAGTTAGTAACTAATATAAATACTTATGACAAGAGTTCGAAAATGGCGGTCATTTGACATGGACGAAAATATTCTTTGATAATGTTTTTTACACAATTTACTGTACTACGTGCTATATGTTTGTGTTGTCTTTCGTT
>DWLS01001087.1:0-23909 GCA_018246255.1 Pachliopta kotzebuea | reverse complement strand
AAAATAAACTCCGTATCATCTTGTGTATATGTTAATGATGATTACTCTCATATGAGTTAAAATTGCATATTCATTAATTTCAAATTACAAATAGGCAATAACTTTTTGTTAACAACATTTGCTTAATTTATATTGATCGAATTGATTAACAGCTTATTTAAAACCAATTTAATTATATTTTGTAGTTTTATTATTTAAATAGGTCCATTAAATATCAAAATTTCTTTGATTAATAACAAAAAATAAATGTTTGGATTTATAATTTCTGAGGCAATAAAAAGAAAATTTATTCTTTTAAATACCGTGGGGGCGCTGGTTGCAATTATTTCTATACAAGCATTTAATACCATTAATATTTCATATTCGGTACAAATATTTCACTAACGTTAATGGCAAAATATTTACCAGATGTTATTACAATATTAACTGTGTTCATAATCTTTCCTTTTTCATCAAGCGGCGTTTTTACGAAGTGTTCACATGACGAGAATGTTGGTGTAGAAAAAGCCGAGTCGCCGCTCTATATTTAGCGCAGGCGTTTGAAACTCGCAGATTAGTAGATCCAAACGAATCGCTTCGAATGCGCAGTAGCGTGTATTATAGTCGACTTGTAGGCATTGCAACCATTTTAGCTAGGCGTGGTCGCCAAAGACCTTAGAGAACGGATGTAACAGCCTCGTTTTCCCCGCCGACACCGCCACCATTCCAGATCGACGTTTGATGATAACCGCTTCTGAAATAAATAATAAAAAAAATAACGCTTGAGTGAAAAGGTCAGCCGGCCGCTGCCGAGCCGAAATTGAAGTTGAAAATAATAATCATTACCGTCACAAAGAGCCGAAAAGGTCCGCGGTTCAGTATTTTGACAGCGTAAATGTCGATTCACGAGTCCACCGCACCTCGCGCCCCTTTCGACGAGTTTTCATTTGCACCAAATAAATATAATACGATAATTTATGACCCCCGGCCTGTATTTTTTAGTCAGATCGTATCGTTAAATTTTATAGCTTAATTTTATACGATGAAGCGGTGTCGTCTGGCTACCGTCCGAGGAATAATGTTCATTTTATACTAATTGACTGTTTGTAGTGGTGAAGATGAAAACGATTCCGCTTGGCTGTCTTTTTTTTTTACGTTTACACCGAACAAATTTGGATGAGCTCGTGTCATTCCGGTGACTGCGCTGGCAAAGATTTATAACGTAATTAAGGCCGTGTGTTGTCTTTAAAAGTAAAGAAAAATGCCATTAAAAATTTACCAAGTGAGTTACTGTTCGTGATACATTCATTATTCATATTCATCTGGCGCTTTGTTCTTTTTTTATCATTATACAAGGGTTGCATTTAGTTCCTCAATTTCCCTATGCAGATTAGCGTTTGGAAATCACCGTATAATAATTAGTTGAGTAATTAATTTTAATGTGTATCCGCTTTGGTCAGCCGGAAAGGTATCTATCGATGTCGAGAACAAAATAGATCCGTAATGTTCAGAAGGTGATCTGATTTAATAATTAATGTGTAAATTACCGCGAAACAATCGCGGATACAATATTTGTCGCTGCGGCTTGTTATCCGTGTATCATTTATTAAGCTATTAATAATCCTTTGGAAATTCTAACGATTCTTCATTCACTGATATTCTCTTCTTTCATGACACAAACGAATGAACATATGTATATCGCCGGAGACGGTTTATTTAAAATGTTTTTGTCAATTGTTGTGTGCTATGTATTATGGTAATTCAATTGGAAATGCGCTGTTGGTATTGGAGTTACTGCAACAACAAGATTTAAAATTTCGTGTCTCAAGGCCACAGTAGCAACCTAGTATTATGTGAACTAAGTAGCGTCTCATAGTTGGCTTATTATGTATAATTATCTAATTTTAAGAGACGTATTGGTTAGCTATCAGTTGGTATTATTAAACAGGGCATTTATTTATGTAGCAAGAGCAGGATACGGAGTGAATAACAATTGAATCTATCGATGTGCTGGTACGGTTTGCATGAGGTGTAGCGCGGGCGGGTGGACGGGAGGGGAGCGGGGAGGGCGCGGGCGTGGTCGGCGCCGGCCGCTCTCCTTGACTCCAACGTCAAGCATCGCATGATCTCCGTTTGTGTAGCCACTACAAAATGTATTGATACTTTTAATTATACAGTCAATATGCATTACGGTATAGTAAGTAAAGATTTAACATAAACGAAGCCAGCGCACATGGACTGTATTAATATAAATTGATGAATCAAGCCTAAAACAAAAAATAGAAAAAAATCATTGAATGAAATCTCATATTGATTTATTTATACCGATCAAATGTAGAGATAACGTTTTATAACTTTAGTTTTTTTTAATGTGGCTAATAAAATATTTAGCATTAAGGTATACGGTATAAATAACGAGCGATAAATTTTTTATATTAATAAATAAGGTCGAGGGTCAGGTTAGTTTTTTCTCTCTGTCCTCGATATCGCCGTCAGTCTCGCATGTTGATAAAAAAGTAAAAATGATTTCACTTGAAGAGCGAGGGGACACTACTATATTTCGTAAAAGTACAGCTTTCGGTGTAACGCAGTATGACCTTCAAACCTGCATCGCAGCACGGTGAAGTTCTGTGACAACATTATTTTCGCACAAATAGCTCAAATTATGTTGTTATGTCTTAAATAGTATTTACAGATAGGGATAGGTTCATATATGTAGATTGCCACGAATTTCTTGTTGCATTCAACTTTGAATATTTTGTATATAAAAGATTAATGGTATGAACAACACAAATGAGTAATATGTGAATGAATTATTACAAGATATATTTAGGTTAGCGTACTTTAAGTTTTTGTTGATTATTTATACAATATAGTGGTCACTGGTAGGTCTCTGTTGCCGGCGACTGTTAAGGTAGTTACCACCGACTTTCATATTTCAGCCGCCAAACAGTACTGTGCATATATTACTGTGTTCCGGGTAGAAGGGTGTTGTAGCTAGTGAAATTACTGGGGGTAAAAAGACAACACATTAATTAACATTATCATCTTAATCAGCGCAAGCGTATCGCCCACTGTTAGATGAATGTTTTGGTCATCTTGTCGCCTCGTTGAATAATAAAAGAGGATCAAGAATTGTGTGTCGTAGTAGGCACCGAGTGAATGTGGCGACTGCACCGGTGGACGCGGGCGCGGTGATAAGGCGGCCCGCGCCGTTATCAAACAGCGTCGGGCTAATGCCGAGAGCCCGAACCTTCGCATGCAACAGGGCCTTTGTCCGCGCAATATTTGCACTGCCGAGCTTTACTGTGCTTTAGTAATCACGCCCTCGCAGCATGATTCGTAACTCTTTGTCCGCGTTATGTTTCTTCTAAACTACGCTAATTGAACCCGAAATGCTGCTAATGGTATGAATATATTTAAAAATGAAAGCGATGAAATATTTCAATTAATAACAAAGACCTTAACCCACATACGTTAGGGTAACGAGTAAAAATAAAAACCTAAAAGACGGTGGGTCTGTTTTACTTTGTCCTGATTTGGTCATTGAGTTTAAAAAAGTATTAATAAAATGCATCGGATTCGTTGCTATGTGCTGTTCCTTTACTGTTTTAAATATGAAGGTTTTGTTTAAAGTTGTACACATTGTACAGGTTACTTGTATAATGTAAATATATACTCGTTTAATGAAGCCTTTTTAAATTTGCCATGTCATGACAAAGAAAATCATCAGAATGAAATAATATAATATAAATAACATAATATGAAGGTGAGATTTAACGTATAAGATGGTTGATTGCAAAAGAAGATATTCTCTCACAGGCACCGCTAATAGTGGCCGTCATCCGCACCGGATATGTACCAGTGTCGTAAGCGTCCGCAAACATAGACTCACTCCCTCATTTCATCTTCCTCCATCCGTTAGAATGATTGATCCATAACGTCTAAAGTGCCCGTTATTAAATCACGTAACATACATAACTTTCGATCGCTCTACAGTTTAGATATATAACAAATCATTAGTGATACAAACCGTTATACATTAGTAAGCTATTCTGTTCTTTGATTTAAAAAAATTGTAACAATTTAGAAACTTTTTTAACGACAGTAGTTTATTACCTTAATTTTTTATAACTTGTTAATATACTTTAATAATAATAAGTGACTATAAGATCGAAGATGACGAGTTTCAGAGTAAAGGTTTTAATTTTTGAATCAAAACTGAAAAATGGTGTTAGAGCGGAATAGTTACAGTACGAGAGGCGGGTTGAGAAGTTCAATAAAACTTACCATTATCCAAACTCCACCGTTGTCTTGTGACTACCGTAATTTTTCAGTTTTAGTTTCTCAGCTGCTAAGATCTGAAACGATTTACACCCGCTCGATCGTAATTTGCAATCAATGGAAATATTTAAGTTTAGGCTCAAGCAATTACTTTTAAATAAACAAATAGAACCGCATTAAAATCCATTTACCTCTCGGGTTGCATGGCGGTGGTTTATCGTTCCATGTCGATAATTATGGCCGAAACTCCACCCTCACTTCGTCTACAATTGCGGCTGCCGTTGACAACGTGTATTTAATTGTTATTCATAAAATAGATGAGTTATTCTATAGTTTAGTTTTTAGACCCTAGTTTTTGTTTGATTACGCAATACAGGGTATACTGAAAACCGCCGTTATGGCTCACACCATGACCTATGCTTTTTGCACATATACCGCGTCACTTTCAAGCTTCTAGTATTTTATTTTCTAGTTCTAGTTTTATTGTACTTGTTGCTGTGTGTCGTAATTTGTATGCAAATAAAAATTTCTTATTCTATTCTTTTCTGATTTCACTAGCTACAACATTTCTCAACCTGAAGGAAATTAAGTTGACGGAGGAAACAGCTGATGCGATGGTAACTTAGACGGTGTGTGAAAATTTTCATTAATTGTAAGCATAGTAAGAAAATCGTTGATAGTTTAAAATATGATAAAATTTTTATTTTACATAGGCTAGTGTTAGTCTACGATTCCATCTAATGATTACAGATGTAGTCAAGGTACGCACTAGTCTAGGAGTTAATAATGGAGTTCACCTAAACATGTACTTATAAAAATATGTAGCGCTCGTAATGTATTGTTATTATCGTGTGATTTGTAGCTATATTAATTTGTATGATCGGCTGCCTTGTGTATTGGTAGGTACATCTGATGTCATGCCGTGTATGATCGGCTTCCGCAATTGCCAATAGATAGACCAATTACCTGTATTCATATTCATTAGGCGTGGCTCATATTGAGACGTAATTATAAGGGACGACACCGAGAACCAGTTTCATCTACTAGGAAGCAGTTTGCATGAAGATTTAATATGTTTTTTACACATAAAAACATGTCATGAAATTTGTTGTCAAAAATAATATGCTCTTTGCACATAGCTTTAACACTTGATCAAAATATCGTGTATTTGATCATTTACATATTATGTTAATATAGCGTTTCCTTCATGCTTTGAAACTTGTCTATATTACTCTGTCTTCACAGCAATGTAATAAAACTAAAAATAATGACAATGTATATGTTAATTATAAATGTGGCTTTGTCTTTCCGGATTTTAGTATTATTTAACCTACTTGTGCCTGCCACAACTTTCTTGCAGGAGATTGTGTAGGTAGGAGCCACTGCAGCACCTATTGCAGTCGATAAACAGTAGAGTGTCAACATTAAAGTATTCGGGTTTGAAGGACGTTGTAAGCTAATCAAATGATTGGGGTAACGAGACGTAACACCTTGTCTCAAGGCGGCGAAAAGAATGTGGTGCGCAATGTATATTATCGTAATTAGCGACACAGTGATGTAGATAGGCGTATCACTGCTTTATCTTTTTTATCTTCAGGTGAACGTCTTATCATTTTGTATAATTTTTGTTCGAAACCGACACGGTGAAAAGAGCTTATGGTATAATTTAATGAAAGTTGTTCCTTTATCGTCTTTTCTGTTTTCTATAGTTTTGATAGCATTTGGCAAGGATTGTTAAGTTTTACAATCGGCTCACTCAGATTTCCGAAGAATGTTGGCTTAAACCCGATACGCATGAGACGTGTATTCCGTAAGCGCGATTCCAAGGCCCCGTGCAGTATCGTCGCCGACAGGCGATCCGGCGGTGTCGGGTGACGGCGACGATGCGATCGACTTACCCATCGACCGATCACGAGCTGAGAATGTCAACGCACTTGTATCCAGCTAATTAGGTGAACATCGATTAGCCAAATAATAATGTACATATTACCGAAACATCCGGATATAATCACCTTGTACTAAATCTAAAATATAACTTCTGTTAGATGGAATTTTAAGTAAGTAAAATGTAAGTAATCAGGTAGGCTGTCAATGTCGTCACGTGAACTTGAACGGTCACTTAACTTCGCGTAAACAAAGTGCGTATAATATTGTTACTTAATTGAACTGAATTGCGACATTTCGTTAAGTTTTTTTTCATCTGATTTAACCTACCGCCGTGTGAATTATGCGCCAGTTTTAAATGGAGCACATCGAGAAAAATCATAGTTTAGTAATATATTGCGGCAAGTATATTCGCATGACGGCTATCATTTAGAAAAGAAACGTTGGATTTTTATTTAACGGAGCGTGTGGAAATTCGCATTGTGTTGGGACTTACCAAGGTTTAATGCGATGCCGATACGTGGAACGATTGCACGTCGCGTGGTACTGCACCGCCGCGTGGGCGTGGGCGTGTACACGCAACTCCAGTTCGGCGCGCCATGCAAATGCTCCGTACACAGCTCCGGACGACAATGTGTTTGAAATCCTGTTTGATTTGTGTGGGCATTAATCGCTCTAACGGCTATGTATTTGCTTGTTCTTATTCTTATCGTAAAACAACACTTTATGGGTATACCACCAGTTGACAAACCTCTTCTTTCTTAAATGGGCTCAACACATAGTTTACACTATGCACGAAACAAATAAAGTAAATAAAAATAGTTGAACTGTCTTCCCCTACTTAAACTAAAACTAAAATTTAATTAATGACATATAAAACCTTACTAATACCTGTAGGTAGGTTTTTTCCCCTTTTCAGCGAATACACCTCTTTCCTATTATTTAAACATAAATAGTAGTTTGCTTTTAAATTTTTTTGATAGAATCTATGATGACTCATTCTGATATACAGATAGTTGAAATAATGACATAGATGTAGATGTAGTTCTCTTATATGTTGAAAATAAAGTTATGGTATAAAATAAGTTATATAAAACAAAGAAAAACTTGCAATAATGAAACGAGTTAACAGTGTTTTTAAAGAATTAATATTGTCGATAAGATCATAGTTAAAATATAAAGCTTATCGTTTATCAAATTATTTAGCACTACTATGACAAAAACAAGTACTGATTTAAAGATACATAGATCGTTAAACTTTTGACACAATTCCTTTGAGTCGTTTGATCCTCGGCTAAAACTCAGATTACTGTCCCATGCACTAGAATAACACAGTGATCAGGTTTTATAAGACACGATTGATTATATTCTAGCGTAAAATCGTCGCCTTACTTTGTAACAGTTACAAATATAACGCCTATTAAAGAGTTTACGCAACAAGTTTAGATAAAATTTGCCGTTGGACGTACTTGTATCCGTTGGCGTAATATCAATATATTCCCGGTAATATCCAGACCGTGGACAATCGTGAAAGCTCATTGACTTCGGTGTCACGGCCCTGGGGTAACGGCTCCGCGGGCAATGATAATTAAGCCGGACGCAAATGTCCGCACCACCTCCTCCGCTGCCGTATCTTCTCGCTCGGGGCCCGTTCGAGAGCTTAAGCCTGCCCGCACCTGGGCTACATTGGTTGCTCCCAATCGGGTGGCCGTTCCTAAATATACACAATATTACAAAAAGAAAGTAAAATTGAGGAACATGCTATTTATAGATAAAGTTTATCTCTTTATCACAGTGAGAGTAGACCCGAACACTAATAAATAGAGACAAGGAAATCTTTAGGTTCAGACTTTGGATTGTTTTTAAAAGAACTAAACGCAAAGATTATTATGTTATATTGTACAAAATTTTGTAAATAAGAAATATTAGTTTATGTTTAAATTATTATTTATCAACAATAGGCTGACACTTTATCTCAATTTTTCATGTTGATATGTTATAATGAGTATGTATGTAGATGATGAGAACTCGTACAGAATTCTCCAGCTTTGACATTTTATAAGCCAGAATACAGCAATGTAATTATGTCGCTATATTGACAATATAGGGGTGGTTGACAGTTATGAGGGTATGAAAACCCTAATACCGTTCACACTGCACTTTTTATGTTAATGGTAAATTTTAATACGCTGCAACAAAAGTAAATTTAAGTTATCAAAAATAGTTACGTCCATCGTCGTTTACGTTATACTGTACATTAAGTAGTTAAATATTTTCTTTACGAGTTATTACGTGTATTCATATTTTTAGTACTGTTACTATACGGTACTGTTACAGCATTAACTCTCACTCTGTTACAGCATAACACTCCTGTGACTGTGACACTCACAGGGGTGTTAATACTGTCTCCACTATTTCCATCATGAAATAATAGTGAGTAGAAGTTACCACAGTAAGCATTATATGGTGTTAAGGTAATATTCTTTTTGGTACTTCAGTGCACATTTAAAATTTTGATATTTAATTTCTTCAAACTACAGCTTAGGTTAGTAAAAACATGGAAATTTAAATGAAGATAATTTGTCTAAGGTTCACGTTAATTAATATTTTAATAATGTAACTCATATGTATATAAAATGTTATGAACGGATTTTGCAGATAAAATAAACTTGGTTACTTGCTCCCAATTATTATATAAGTAGAACTGTTTGAGGTCACTGTGATGAAGTCTCTGCTTGTGACGCCCGAAGTCATGTTTGACATTAGACTGAAATAAACATTGACGATTCGCCATTCTCATGTTTACGCCGCAAACGGCCTATCGAAGCTTTCCACGGTTTAATTTATTGTAGTCGTAAGACTTACATTTTGTAAGCCTAATGGCCCTTCGAATTGATCACCACCTCCGGCAGTAACTAAAGAAAATAACCCTTATTGTATATCCAAACTACTATATATAGGTTATAGATTAAGAAAAATTTATACGCGGAAATATGATAGAACTGTATGACTTTAGAAGTTATTTATCTTTCTCCCAAAAATTGCGTATACTCATATAAGGCACTGGGTTTTAAGTGAACGTTAAATTGCTAAAGTGGTCTATGGTAGCTTTGTGCTTAAAAAGAGATAATAATCTTCAGTGCCATGAAGACTTGTGTTTTATTTTTGATGGGTCAGCGAGGTGTTTTAATTTATAAGAGTCAGACATAACATTTTCATTGGCTTCACTGTAAAAAGATATCTCTACGAAAAAATAATAAATATATGTTTGTAAAGATAATTGTTTAAATTTATCGTCAACAAGTACACATAAAAATTCATTTCTAAAGAAGGATAACCATATCGTCACTTAATATGTCGAGAAATTCACTCTTAGCTGAATAATGAACCGGATCCGCGACGAGAAACGTGTAAACAATTACAAAAAACCTCCCCTCGTTCTTTCCTTTTATGCAATTGAATGGACTTATTTATTCAGATTTAACTTACAAATTCGACATATCTCAACTAAGGCAAGTAAACAGATACTATACATTCAACCGAATGCCGTTCAGCTTTTGTGTTACAACATAAAAACCTCCATCGTGAATCTATAATGTTTGTTTTTATGACGTTTTTCCTCCGAGACCGATGCTTGAGTTACGGAAGTGAGCCGCTAACGCCTTGATATGAGCCCGGAGGTCCAATTATGTATACTGATGTAGATCGTTATAGAAAAATGAAGTTGATGTCACATGTTACCTCCGGTTAATAATGACAACAATGTATTGTTCTATTATTGGTTATCGTATATGGAGAGCCTGTATCTTATCGGAACATATGAAGAATGGGTGAGTAGTTGCTTGCTAAAAATGTTGTTCTAAATCAATCACGCCAAATTAGCTTTCGCTTACATTTCAATATCGTGTACTGACTGTATGGTATGTATATTTATCTAACGGAGGGTGTCAATTATTTGTTTTCATGTAACCATGACTTTTATCAATATCCTGCTAATTTAATCTATGTTACTTTAACTGGTAATTAATGTTATATGAGGCTAATTATTAAAAGTAAAAATTATCTTAATTCAAGGGAAATATAGATCTATTTAATAAAGTAACTTTTTTAAGCAATTTTTATTCGTTTAAGTAATAAAAGTTATTTGTATATGTACCTTTAAGAATTTATCATTCCTCTTATGTATTATTATCATTATCAACATGAGGAGCTTTTTTCAAATTCAAGGTTGGAGACTAAACTGAGATTTTCAGCTATTCTTTATGTATGACATGGTAAATGCAATAAGCAATAAATATTTTTTCATTTTGATAATAGATATGTATGTGTAAGACACCGAGATTTTCTCGTAATTACAAATAACAATTGAACAGAAATAAAGCATATCTTAGTGTTTCAAGGCACTGATAGGAATTATATAATTTTTGTTGCTATAAACAATCTAAGTAGACGACTAAGTTATTTACTTTCTCCAGTGCGGCGTTTACATCAACTATTACAGGAAACACAGTTTACGAAGAAGTATTGACAGTGTGGTCCGTTAACGGGAGCGCTCCGTTTATTGACAGCCGCTGTACTGTTGCGTACACAATATTTTATTTTTGCTTTTAATGTCAAAATCTATTAAAAACCATATTTCGTTTAACAAATAATATTTTTGTAAGAATAATAAATTACTTTTCAACTTATGTTATATTAACATAAACCAATCTCATTTGATTTTTGTTAATCCACAATAGACTTGTCAGTAATGCGAAAATATTTTCTCCACTTTACACATGATATTCTTTAGGTTAAATATTATATATGAAACTTAAGCATTACAAAAAAATATTTTATATGTTTTAGTATCTATTGAGGTAAAAAACAAATCGCTTTAAAGCAATAGTACGTCATGTCATATTAAAATTTTATCTTTAATCGGTATGTTTTAAGCGACTGTAAACTGTTTCTAGACACACAAATCCAAATAAATTGCTCTTTAATAAGTAATTACTACAAATTCATCGTTGATTTTAAGAAACAATAAATAAATAAAAAGTTATCGGATTCATTTGGTAACAATATTTATATTTTTCTATCATTTTTATAGTTTGATGCTAACATACTATAAAAATGGATAAATATGTACATTCTGTTTATATACAGCAAATATTGTATTACTGGATCTTAATTATTCGTTATTTATTACTCGTGACACAATAATTAAAATGTTTCTCCGCATATAAGTTTTTCAGCGCGGTTGTACCGTCTCTACGGACGCATTTAATGGCGGGAAATGGAGCATAAATTAAAATAGATTCGCTTTAAAGTGCCTGAAGTCTCCGCTTCGTTTGTCTAGCTTAATCACAGCGCAAGTTAAAGTTAACTATTTTAAATTAAAATGTATATCCTCTGTAATAAAAGTTTATGATTTTAATTCTTTTTTTTATACCGCTGCTAAACGAACAGGTCATTTACCTCTTGGTAAAAACAACACAGCTCTAGTCAAAATTCGTACTTCCCATAAAATCAAAGCGATAAGCATATCACGGTGCATCATACGATCAACTAAACGTTATCAAGGAAAACGTGAATCATCCTATTGGTCGTGTAAATATGTCACCTTTTTTTCAATTTAATGAAGCGATGAGATGAGCAAGGCTTTCACCTGATGGTAAGTGATCCACTGCCCATAACAATACAGCACCACATTGCGCCCAAGGCCTTGAGATATAAGGTGAAAATTCTTGTTACCGCAATAATTTTACCTGCTTACATTACTCTTTATTCCGGAACATAATAATGTTTACAAGCATAAAAGGAACTGCGGATATCTGCATAGAAAGTCACCGGCAACGAAGACTTACATGAACCCTGTTATTTAATGCTTTGTGTTAATAACTTACTATTATCACAAGACTAAGCATCATGATCATCAGCCGAAAGACGTTGTTAATATTTAAATATTTGTATGTGTTAACTAATAGCCGTTAAAGATTGTTTAATCTAAGTTGTTACTTAAAACATTTTACAGACGGACGGACGGTCGTGCGCATGCGCAGGATGCGCGCTGCGTCTGCACCTGCCGCAACGTTCGCATTAATAACTTAATCTCGACAAGTTACGGCATGCTATACCCCGACTATACCGTTGTCTGTCCATCCGTTTGTTTGTTCAGTTCGGAAACAATTTATTAGTCGTCATTCTCATCCTCTATCCTTTTGCTTGCACTTGTTTAACTAAGAATGTTGCAATTGTATTGGAGATTTTGTAAACAATGTTATATGTTTCTTTATTCATTAATTTTGTCATTATGCATATTTTTTTATATCTATCTTTTACATTTACCTATTACTATAACAGATATATGTCGTACAGAAAGTTATCACGGGCATCAGTATCACATTGTTCGTAATATTTGTGTAACAGTAAGATACATTGTTAGGCATAGACCTTCATTCTTGTGGGACTATGCCCAACATATTTCTTAACTTGATTATGCTATCTATTACAAAACTAATATTTGTTTATGAATATATATGAATAAAGTTTAAACTATTTATAATGCTAAGGGTTTATGTAAATTATATGATTAAATTATATTATGCTGATTATGGTTGTTTATCCAGTTACAAAGGAGTTGTTATGAAAGTAATAGTTATGTTGTATATTATTCTATACCCAAAAGTTTTAAATGAAAGGTTCATGTTAAGGTTTACAGAAATAATTACACAGAGAAAATATTTCTCTTCCTGTTTCTATAAGAAACAAATAAAGGACTCATAACTTAAAAGAAACAGAGATTTTTGCTTTTTAATTCTTCGGCATGGTTTTTAAGCGGTTCGGTTTTGGCGAATATTTATAACAGTTATTATATTTATAAACTAGAATATTTCGCAAGGTCGTTCTTATGCCTAGTTGTACTCCGGACTTCTGTAATTTAACGAAACTACCTATTTTAAGAATCCGGTTTAATTAGAAGTATCTACTGGCATCCGCAATTAAATGTATCAATAAAACACATTACTCGTACTCCTATTTTCTAATAAAATCGCGATAAGCTCCATTAGTCTTGTAACAGCTCTATTTACAGATTTCTCATTTAACTATGTAAATTAATTTTATTACATTTGAACAGTTAATTGACGATTAACTGTATAAGGTTTAAAATAAATAATAATATTTTTTAATGATATCATATACATTTATATACTTAATTATTTAACAAACATTTTTAGCGCTAAACTTTCATTATTAAATTTATATATATACTAACTTAGAGCATTTATATTTAACACATGTTTACTCATTTAAATATATACAACAATATCTTCACTTATCATTATCTTTTTTCCACTTCCGTGGCTTGTTACAAAAAGTACCAGGATCATTTCAGAGTTTGTGTGTGATGGAACCTTCATAATTTCTGACCTCTTTTGGCATTAAGGGAAAATTAAGATCAAATGTTAGCTCATGAGCTTTTGACCATGTCAATCATAATAAATGTACCGTTACATAATATGAACGAATATAAATATATTGATATTTGCTTTGATAATTCGTTTACCCGTAAAATCATTATGTAGGTGATGTAGTTGAAACGTAGTTACATGACCGTTAAGCAAGAGTTTATGTCCTTACCATACTGGATGAAGTCATTAATACGTAAAAGTGGAACTATTAAATTAAGACATTTCCTTCTTTAAGGCGTAGTAAACGAATCCTTATGTTTAAAGTGCGCTTTTGATAATTAAGTCAGGTGAAGCACTTAGCGTGCTGAAATTACTAAGTGAGCAGCGCCTCGACTAAATGTAAATTAGAGGAGAGCGGTAGAATTCGTGATCCCTGAGTGAGAGACGGTTACACGAGTGTAGGTAATAGTTCTAGATTGTTGCGAGACATCTTTAATTTGTAAAATGATAGACCAATATGTGCTACTTTCCGACGTGAAAGCATGTCGTAGACATTTGTTATTTTCAGTTACATTTCTTTTACTTATACCTTGACCCTAATTTCCACCAATCACACTACACTCAAATTATGGACGTGGAATCGAATGAAGGCTCCCCGTGTTAAACGAAAGTGGTTATCTATCTCACCAGGGAGACAGACAAAATCAAAATTATATATCATTATCCCCTCCAACCCACATTGGTGTGGTGAGAGACGGCTCAAATCTCTGCACTATTGAGGAAGGCCTTTGTCTAGCAGTGGACGTCTATAAGCTGACGATGATTATGATAACATCATCATCAGGTCGCTGCAGTCCACTGCGGAACTCTACTGCCAAGGAACGTTACTAAAAGACATAGATACTGAAAAAAAAACTGTTGTGTATTTGTAATTAAACGATCGGTTAGATAGTTTTTCTCAACACCTGTTTCAGTTCCTCTTGAGAGTTGGATAAATCATCGGAAACACCGGTTCTAAACGAAATGGTGAAGTAGTCAAACCATTGCCGCAAGTTCTGAGGCCTTGAATAGTCATTTCCTTCCAACCCTTATTTTTCGCCAAAAATCAAACAGCGTTTTTAATATTTAGTGAAAGAAAAATTTTGTGTTTTAAAAAGGAGTTCATGACAAATTTAGTATCTTTGGAATCACCAAGACATTTCCCTTTTTTAATGAACGTGGGCACAGTTCAAATAGTTTGATAACCACTTAGTAGAATTTTTTTATTTAAACAAAAAGTACTTGTTACTAAGAAACAAGTTGAAATGTCATAAAATAAATAACATTAGTTTTGAATAAATAATATTAATAAGCCCGAATAAGTTCTTATAATTCGGAAATTCAGAAAGTAAGCTAAAGATTTTAAAGTAGTTAAGTTCACGCGGTTGACGTTTCAATATACTTAAAACGTAAGTAATCTTCAGTGACAAAATAATCAAGTATAAAGTTTACGTCAGTAAAAACAAGCAAGAGAAGATTTTAATCGAAAATGCATTTTTTAAGGTACACGTTGGTGGCTGGAATAAAAAGTGGCTTCATCAATCGAACTTTTCCGTACATGAAGCTGTACTTAAAAACGCATTAACGTTTCGGTTTCGAGATTGTGGACGCAACCAAAATCAACATGCGTGTGCGTCATAATACATGACATTACCTACGCTCCTCAAAGATGCTCTTCCTTTCTTCCAATCCGCAATTATGTATTTACGATAAATTATGCGTTTGGAAAGCTTTTAATATTTACAAAATATCTTAAGGAACAATACGGTCTTTATAGTTTCAGCTCTAACACGAATGAAATTAGATCGCTTTTTATAATAACATTGTAAAAACAAAAGCTTTTCAATAACAGCGTGCTCCCGTTTTGAGATTATTCCAAAAGATAGGTAGTTGCCGCATGCAAAATACTTCCCGTTGAGATATGAGGATCGTCCAGTGTACGTATATTATTTAAAGTATTGGAAGCCACACACGACGGCACCGAGCTAGTACTTACACTCTTACGGTATCGTGTTTAGTAACATTCCTATTTCTTTATGCAGCAATATATACGTCTTTTAACATCGCTGAATAGGATCAACCTCATACCTCTATCTTTAATGGGCGAATAACTCTTTAGTAACTTTTTACAAAAAAGCATTTTAAAGAACGCAAGCTTCTATTTGCCACTAAGTTTAACACTAATGTCTTTTAAAGGAAGTCTCCTAAATCGGTTGTAACAACAAAAAACGGCGATGACGTTATAAATGGTTACAGTTGTTAGAAATAGTCGGTGGCGTACCAAAATCGGGATGGAGACCACCCGTGACCTCGGAAGCGGAACCGCCTACACCACGTCACGAGTCCACACAATCGAGTGATCTTAATTATGAACGTGTCGATTATCATCTTAAATTTTCTACCTTAAAAGGTCTATAAAGAGTCTGTAAGTGTACGCAATTTATTCGAGATTGCGCCCGCCCGCCGGTCCTTATGTCACGACTCGCTCACGAGCCGCGCGGACACTTCTGTGCGCGGAGCAGGGACCACCGCGCCCATCGCGCCCATCGCACCCATCGCACTCACACACTTACGTAAGCACAATTTCTAAGTTCTTAACAATTTCATAATAAGAAAAGCTCCGGTTTTCAATCAACTATGATAGTTCGCCGGGATAATAATGCGCTTCGCCTTCACTGAGTTTTACAGCAGAAAATCACAGAGAAACATTTTTGCACAAAAATTAAATTAAAAAAAAAATTGTTTGCGAATATTTAATATGAATATTCCATAGATTTTTTTAAACAAAATTTCTTTAGACCTCATGCTAAGGTATACAAAAACCAGGCTTAATGTCTGTCGGCATTATCTACCAGCTAATTGTTGAAAAGATTCCTACGAAATCAAGTTTTAATTTTTTAAAAAAAAATTAAGTAAAAACAAAACCGATGTTGTACATTATTTTAAGTAATTCATCAACAATTATTGAAGGTTATTTTTTACAAATAAGTTATTTAAAATATCGAAATGTGACCAATAATTTTTTCCATAAATATGATTCATATTGATCCATGAACGATTACTTACAAATAACTTAGTAAAAGATATTAGTACTGTAACCAAATGAGTATGTGTTACAAGTTCATAATCTAAGCATACATTTAACTACTGTTGGACCTTTCCAATAATTAAAGTAAATGCTTCGTGACGATGTAAGCAGATAAAACACAGGGGCGGCGAAGAGCCTTTGCCGCGCTGGCTTCGAATATTGAACGTCTCGTGGCGATCGTCTCCGGTATCCCACTATGGTCACATCACGCGCTGGCTATCACTGTTATAACGCAGTTACCTGCGGGTGCGCAGCCGCTCCTACCGACACCGCCGATACTGCTCTATACACCGACCAGAACGGTTTGATACTCACTTATATTACGAGTACCTACAGTGCACTATAGCTACGCGTTTAGATTCTAGGGCCACACGTTGTGACTAACTACTACACTCCTCTAAATCTGTCGTAATAACTACAGCGCTGTATTCTGATTGTTAACATATGGGAGTCAGGGTATTTTGATTCTTTTTACTGATGATGTAGGTCCCTGATGCTTAAGAAAAAGAGAACATTACTGTTTTCCGATTTGAAGGGCGTTGTTTGTTAGTAAAATTACTGGGGTAACGAGGCTTAATACCCTATATATCAAGGCGAGCGCAATGTGGTGCTGTGTATAGCATCTTAACCATCGCCTCGTTTCTGCATTGGCAAGCATATTACTTACCATCGGGTGATCGAGTTTTCATATCGTCACCTAATCGAATAAAAAAATAAATAAATGAAAAATTGAGAACTCGATAAACTGTATTTGTACTTTATGTGAGAGTATGTTATAATACTTATTTACTTTATTAATATTAATATTGCGCGAAATTAAGTTTTAATAATAATATGTATTTATTTAAAATGACAACAATATATCAAAAATGATAAATCGCCGTATTCGGCCAGAGCTGGTGTGATTGCGGCTTACTACAGATAAGGTAAATAGCTCATACAATTGTTAGAATGGGAGACCGCGAGCCTCTTTTGTTAAGGAAGTAGTGTCTAATGGGGCGAGTTTAGCCAGTGGCTAGACTTACATGGTGTCGATTGCTGTGCACCGTTGGTACCAAAACGAGAGAGCCTATTGCCTACTTAATACTAGACCGAAGATTCAAACTAAATTTCGTATAAAAGTCTAAACCGCTATTACGCCAATTGCTTTGAATATTCTCGAGGTCTAAGTAGACGTTAAAGATGTGTTTAGATCTTTATTTCTCAGCGTTATCTGATGTCTCATAATACGTGTCGACGGTTTGCGAATCAACACGTATAATTTAGTGTTCCAGCATAATTTTCACATAAAAACCAGTGCAGTACGGTCCCGATGCATATTATTAAAGTCCGCGACTGTTGATCGTGTTTTCCATTTGCTTATGTAAACGCTGCCGTGATGACTTTGTTGACATTATGTGTAATAAAAGTAAAACTAACACATTGAAATGTTTATTATTGATGCTGTACGCATAGTTTCTATATTAATATTAAATGTATATTCGCACTTGGAAACTCGCTTTGAATATTTATATATATTTCATATTATTTTCTTGGTAAAGGTGCCTCCAATGAGTATTAACTTACGTATGAAAACTACTAACCTTTAAATTTACTTAAAATTATTAAACAATGAAGTTTTATATTACAGTCGTACATCATTAGAAATAAATTTTGAAAACAGTTTGTAGACAATTTTTTTTTTAGAATAGTTGTGCTTATTATTACCATATTAATATGAAAAAAATATTTTTAAATTACTCATAAGTAATTTAAAAATATGTTACATATAACATATGATTCATTCATTTAATAACTTTGTTTGAATCGTGTTTTAAACTTTTTTCTTCATCATTTACTGTAACCATTGAATTACTATGAAGAATGGTCATCTAAAATACTTTGAAACTCATGTGTAAAATACATCATTATTGTCATTTTGAGATTTTCCAAACCGGAAATAAACTAATACTATGATGGTACTAATCAGAGGTCTCTCATATTATCATATGAGAGCAATAGCGAGCCAGATAAATTTGTAAAAACCCTTCCAACAAACAAACTACTTCTAATCTGGGATTGAACCATCGACTTCTTTGTTACAGTTGGACTCAAATATTAAATCAATAAATATTTTTTTTTTATGAAATATATACTCCAAAAATATGCTATATAAGAGCTTTTTCGTTTTGATTTTTCTTATAATACAGATATAAACAGTGACGATAAACACATAACCTTGAATCTCTCCTTTTCATAGAAGGCCCGAGTCCCAGCAGTAGTAACATCGAGAACTCTGTTATTGCTGGTGCTGTGTATAATAAAAATATAATATTAATAAGTTATGATTAGCTTTGCGTCGTAAACTTGGACTATCAGTACAGTGCAGTTCGTTAGTGAGTCCCGTACGAGAAGTAACTGGCGTAATTAAATTTGCATAGAAATCTATCTAAATTAGTTCACAGCGTTTATTGAAGTGGAAGAGAGATGCACGATTTTAAACTATTGTACACGAAAATCAAAATTTTAATTTTAACACAAATAATTACCAATTTGTGTCTTAAAATACACACCTTTATCATAGTATGTAGATAATAATAACAAAATCACAGAAACAATAACATGTAGGTAAATACGAAAACTGAAAAGCATTACATTTCTTATCCATCTCTTTTCAGTTTCAGCATTATTATTAATACAATTTATTGGTAATGTACAATTTTGTTGTTGCGAAATAATACAACGTTTTGGAATGACCATGTGTTCTATAATATATTATAAATATTAGGAGAGTTTCGAATTACCTGTTTTTTCGTATTTAATATCACTGTGTTTTTCTAGTAATTAACTGTACTCACGGCTTTGAAACATTGAATTGGTATACATTCCAACATATAAGTGAAAAGGTATAAAATAAACATTTATCCCAAGCCAAAACGTATAAATGATAAATTTTTGGTACATCAAACATAACACAATATTTATGTTTTATTTTCCTGAAATGCGTTATTGGCTAATTAATATATTTTTAATATATTAATCGATATAGATTCAGCGGTATAGATGGAAATATTACATGTTACATCCAGAACAGTTTTGAATCATGTACATGTAGAGATTTTTTGATTTAATTATTTTGATCATAACAGCGTTTAGAACAGAGTATGCTGGTATCTCTGTACCTCGTTAGGGGGTCTGAATTAATCCAAATTAGCTCTGAATACGTTGCGATACGTCGCACATGCAACTGGCACTCTCACGATTGTCGCCGGTATGCGCGACGATAAGAACAATATTAGGTACTGTTCTGAAGTAAGAGCAACTATCGCGATTCACGAGAACAATAATTTCTGTTCCGCAATAATGTTTATCGATTCCCTTATTAAATTTAATATTACATAGTGCACACGACCCCGAGGCTAGTTAGGATTTGGTGATGAGCAACATATGATATTTCATCACATAATACAACCAAAAATATTTATCAGAAAACCGACAAAAAAGAGAGTGTATGATTTTCTTAATATGTCTTGTCCTTTTATACCTCTTTAATGCAATGAATGCCTCGAGATTTTGGCCAACTTACTTGCTGCTCTTCAAAACAGTAAAGTCTGCTGTGACTAATGTTTTGTGTAGACTTCAACTATTAAAAAAGGTTTAAACTACTGGTGACATAGTCTTTACGAATTCCGTCTTTAACATGAACGTACTTGACTACAATCTTAATTGGTTTTGTTATCCATTGAATATAACTTAAAGAAAAAGCGAACAATATCGTATAATAAAGATGCGAAATTTCTTGTAACTATTTGCCATTACACACACATATTTTTAAAGAAAGTAAATTTTTATTGAAATATTACTATTAGAAGCAATATTAAGGTGAAAGAAAAACGGCCTTTTATGTTAAGTATGTACCTTGCCATCCACACATATTTCCTAAGAATCAACGAAAAGTAGTCGTCTGTTATAATTATTTCTATCTAGGTCTCATTATAATGCTTGTGCTATAGCCTATGTTTCTATCTAACCAATATCTAAGATGTATGCGTTGTTTGTTGTAGTGGTGTACAACTCGATTTGAATTAAACAATTCTGGTACACTAAAGTTGGCTTTGGTACTAACTATAAGAAGTTAGTTTCAGTTACACATTAACATTTGTACGAAAATGTATCCCGTGAGTGTGTTCAAATAGAGTTCAGAATTATTCCCCTGCTCGTTATCTAAAGCATTAAAAGGTTATCGTTTTACATTAAACTGTAAGCGATCTACAACGTTCTGATAATCAAGGCAACATCAGCGCCATCATCTTTCCAGCTAAGGTCAGAAGCCCTCGTGAATATCTTACAATCGAATTCTACATCTTAGAACTGTTATCAGATACTTAAGTCTCTGTTGTAAGTCCTATTCAATATTTTACTTCTTCCTGTGTTAGAGTGTGATAACTAATATTTATAATCATCGAATAATAAAGAAATAGTGAAAAGCGTTCACCAGGTTTGCACATTTTTACAATAGTGTTAGAGTACATCGAAATTTAGGTAACGTTGCTAGATTTATTCTAAATAATGTTACTTTTTAAAATTTGTCTTACAACGTTGCAATGAAAATACAAATCGCTGATATTGTTGATTAATTGTACTTAACTATAAATTTATAAAAAGTTTTGTCGAATTATTTTTACAGAATCAATCAATAGTCTAACGAAAACGTTACATGAGTAAATAGCAGATAAATGGCAATAAAGTTACTTTCCTATCATAAAGCATCTAAAATCAAAAGAATTCAGTTATTGATGTGCTTTAAATTATCCATAGACGATAGCATCTGTTAATAAAGAATAAACTGAGTTATAAAACTCTGATCTCGAAGCAGATGATTAACAATAGGCCTATATATAAATTAATTGTGTTCACGAAGACTTAGTTTCTAATAAAGCGATTGCGTTTTATTGCCCACTAGCGTAACGATTTTATCCAGTCTTGTTGGGTTACGCAAAACCGGCTTACATTTCTCTAAATTCGTCCATTTCGTAATACTATTAGAACAATTTACAACGTCTATAAGTTTAATTGCTGATTAATTACAAATTAGCTTTAAAAAACGAGGTTACACAGGCACCGCTACCGACTCATTGTAAAACGTTATAAGTGGATGTCAAAACAAGTTATATGTTGTTGCATATAGTTAATATTATGTTTAATAAAAAAACCTCTATATTGATAGATAGTATATACACTATATGATTTTCTTATTTGACGAAGCTACGAGACCAGCTAGGCTTTCACCTGATGGTAAGTGATACGCTTACCTATAACAACGCAGGGCTGGTTAGTATGGTATACACAGCACTACACTGTGCTCGTCGCCTTGAGAAATAAGGTGTTAAGTCTCTTTACGCTAATAATTTCTCAAGTTACAATGCCTTTCAAAAACAGTTTTCACACAAATATTTGACAGCAGTAACAAAAGTTATGGTACCTACCTAGACAGTAAATAGTTTTTGACTACAAAAACCTTTAAGCAGTAAAAAAATTGCTTCTCTATTTTGTCATTTACAACAATTTTGTAATTTGTTAATACTTCTCTTTTGAAACGTTGATTTCTGAGTGTTTTATACAGAACTATGTAATACAACAAACGACTTTTATTTCATTCTTCTTACTTTATGTAGTCATAAAATTTATATTACATGGCAGTCATTTCAAAACAAGGCTACAGTTTCAATTTATGTTGTTGTTTTAATATGAAAAATGTAGGGAAACGTATAAACTCATCGATATATTGGTTTCATATAAATAATTACTATGAGAATTATAACAATATGTTATTTATTTTTACGACTTTTTATCTACGAAAATATTAGTTACGTGAGCAGTAAGTTTTAAATGTTTGTTTAAATTATTTTTAAGCTTATTATTTTTTACTTTAATAGTACTTTCTTAATCTCAGCTGAAAAAATCTTCGGCGGGAATAAACTAGAAAATTTGCTACAAAAATATGTGAAACCCATTAAAAGGATTTCGGGTAAATTATTCCTGGTATTTATTAGGTAAATTAGCGAATAAATCTTAAATTTTCATTTATTTTATTGCATGTAATTTGTTGTATCAAAATAATATTTAATTGACATGGCGTATGGCAGTCATCCTAAATTATGACACGTGGCTAATAATTTCAGCTTATGTTACATATTAGTATGAAAAAAGTAATTTTTGCAACACAATTGAAATATTATTTATTTTATATATTAATAGACTATAATTTGTAATATATTTTAGACCAATTTCCTAACCGCGAAATAGAGCTGCAAATTGAAATAGACGGAAACAAAGCCCGTATATTATCAACACCGAAAAAACCATCTAAGTACATACGGCTGCATAAATCCGTTGTTCCGATAAGTAAGTGAAACAGGAATACTACATTTACGACTATATCAATAATTAAATAGCAACAAGTAATACAAAAATTTTTACTTTTTTTAGCACGCTCTAATATAATTTCTGGTAAGGCAAACGTTTCCTTATAATAAGGCTAATTTTACCGATCTAAATCTTAGTGTTCCTATATCTTCACGCCGCAATAAAAATTTTTGAAAGCAATCACTATTAAATCATTTACATCTCATCCCTATTCCTTAACTAAACCGTTTATTTGAAATATTTATTTTCTACACTAGAAAAACCTTTGCATCAATAAAATAATCGATCATTTCTGAAGTTTCATTGTTTAATTTTTTGTTGTAATGCAGGTATAAATACGTCTTCTCTAGCAATTTCAACACCTGAAGCTACAACAACAACCTTAATGCCTAATACTATAACAAATTCAGGTATTTATCCTGATTTTTTAAATTTTTCTTAATAAAAACGTTACCTTTTCCTGTCGCTACTGGCACTGATAGAGACAAAGATAATATCTAATATTTAATCGGGAAAGTTCGAGATATCCGTTCTTTAATATTTTTTTACAGTTACCGATCCAGAACAAAAGCCAGTGTCTATAGCGGAACTGAAAAAAGTAATAGAAGAATATGATAAAGGTAATAAGTACAATAATATAAAAATAATATGGAAAAGATATTGTTTTTAAAAGATAATCATTTTATAGTAAGCAAGAACGACAATAATCAGCCATTGTTAAAGAGGGATCTTTGGATAGCGTTGGGTAAATAAAAATCATCACATTTACTTTACCATTGGTCATATTACATAAAAATAGTTTTGTCCAACACTTAGTCATCTTTTGTGTAATTGAT
>DWLS01001086.1:0-23912 GCA_018246255.1 Pachliopta kotzebuea | reverse complement strand
CGACTGACTAACAACTTGAAGACCTGCGAGCGGCGGAGCTGACGGCGAGTGAGGTAAGTACACGCACGCACACGTAAAACCGGTGAACCGTGTGCCGCGGGCTCCCGAACCCGTACTTATTCGGCACAGTAAGGTATAACCTCTATGGATCGCCGCAAATTCGATATATCAAAGAGGAAACGCCAGAGAGGATGTAATGCAGTCGGTACAAACAATACAATTTCCATTTTGCCATAATAAATCTAGACAATTTATTCGTGAAATATTAGTATACTCAAAATTCAGTCTAAAGAAGAATTTGACACAATGCCCGATAGAAATCTAATATCTTATTTAACTTCATACCATTTATTTTTTAAGAATATAACAATTCACTGTGCATAGTGCCAGTTTATTTTTGTTCCATTACTTTAGCTTGACATTTAAGCAACAAAAAGGTAGGGTTCAAATACAAAAGGGCACAAAATTCCTTCTAATGTAAATAAAACCTTGACCCGTTGAAGTTTGTGTCAAAGGACGTAGAGAGTACATGAACAAAAAACACATTTACACTTGAAATTAAAGTATTAACTTTGAAAGTAGTCCGTTTAAAAGGTGTGATTAATTATTACGTATGTGTATAAAATTCATCATCATCAGCCGGACGTCCACAGCTGGACATAGCCCTTCTCCAATGATGGGAGGATATGGTATACAATTACATGTTAATTAATGAATATTAACTTTTTCATAATATAATCTGTTAGGTATAATAACCGGCTTTCAATGTAACTGAAAAATATTTTTTATTAAATATTTCAAAAGCGTCCAAAACTAGCTTATGAAGTGTTCGGGACATTACACGCACGTCTTCAATATTACTTTTATGTGACATAAAGCAACGCGATAAACAAGACCCCCCACTTGTTGGTAAGAAAAAAGCCTATTCACAATAAAGTTCCTCTTTGGGTAAATTGTAACTTTGTGTACGAGGCTTAAGATTAAAAATAAGTTATTGTTAATTTTGAAATGACTATGATTTAGTCAAGTATGTGTGTATGTGTGTCCGGATTTCGATCTGGTCGCGCCCTTGCCAAACAGTAAGGCAAACCCAACCAACCAACCCAACAACCAGTAGTAAAGCCAAAAAACAAGCGGGAGTATGTAAGCGCCCCATGCAGCTTGAACGACGTCTTGAAAAAACGGTCTAGCACGAAACGTGTTAATCACATAAGATTTACGTAAATTCACTTTTACATTACATTTATTTACATATAAATAATTAATAAAAATTTAGAACAATCATAATAATGTTTTACTACAGTTATTTCTTTTCAATATTGGTATATGACTGAATGAGGGAATTGTATGAAGTATGTACATTAATATTGTTTGATAAATTTGTGCCCAATTTGATGACGAATGTAATTAAATAAATTTTCACGTTAATGGAATAATTAGTAACATAAATTTAAATAGCAAGTCGTGAATGTACTCAGACAAATTGACTTTGATGTATTTCGTTAACAAATTTCAATATGTAATAAAATATTTTATGGTAAAATTTAAATGAACTTAATTCTAGCTAAGTTTTTTTTTGTAGTCTTTATTGCTAGTATGGCTGTAGGCATATCTAAAAAATAATTTAGGAAATAATAACATGAAAATTATTTTAATATTCTAGTCTACATAATCTTGACTTTACGGAGAGAATAATGAAATATTAAAGTATTTATTTTTTAATATAATAAATTATGTTGTGTATAAATGCATATATAATATTTATCGTAAAAATATAATACAGGTATGCTATATAAATAAAAACTTTTATAACGAATTTAAATGAAAGTAAAATTTACTGTTGAGAATAAATAAAAAACAACATAAAGGTTCGTGATAAAATAAAAACGTAACAGGTTTACCGTTACATGTATAATAAATAAGGAATCACGTCCTTTCGACCTTTAAACGTTTCTAAATATACATGAATACATTATTGTTAATGACTATATGACAAGTAAGGCAATTATTTTCTTTATCGAATGTAGAGCGCATGTTAATAGATACAGAAATTCGAAGCTAAGCTATACGCAGGTATAACCGCAACATGTTTTTTTTATTTCTTTTCTGCTTTTCCCTGATATTATTATTCAAGACTTTTTTAACATTTATTTACATCATTTAATACTTATGCTATCTTATCATTATAAAACTTGTACATACACATGTATGTATATAGTCACATTTACATGTTCTTATTTCTATTATTTACTATAGTACATATCTTTTAAGAATATGTTATGAACTTATTTCAAACTAATTTACATTTTATTAACTCGTTTCAATTATCAGTATTTATTCTTAGGCCTGTTTTCTATGCAAATTCATACCGTAACATCCTATAAATGGGACACACCGATAGAAACTGAGGAACCGTTTCTGGGCTCTCTCGACACATGAAACGGTTCAAGTATTGGTAGAATCCACAGTGGCCTATGAATATTTGGGTTATCTGCCCAGTGAGATGGACCTATTTTATTAAACTGTACGTACGCCTCTACCTCAAGCTTGGCCAGTTCATCCGCACGCTCTTTGCCAGGAATGCCTGCGTGAAGCTTAATCCAGAACAACGGCACTTCCTTGCTCTGGGCAAAGGCTCACCGCAAATTAAAAACCTTAAGAGGATGGAGGAAGCTATGATTAGTGACAGTATCGAGCGCGGCTCTGAAGTCACTGTACAAACGATAGCTCCAGTCCGCCCTCTTTAGCACCATTTTAGTTGTCTCACATATGGCTAGGTGTTCCGCTTGGTAGACTGTATAGTACGCGAACAGGCAAAGTCTCCGTGTGAACCTTAACTTATTCTGGACATCCCACTGGCGAACGTAATCGAGAGAGGCATTGGCACGTCCCTCTATCTATTGTGCAGTTTCCCCGTCGAAAACAAGAGTGACGTCGTCCGCAAACGCTTGTCAATAGTCCCCTCTTGCAGCGAGTCCTACAAGTAACGGGTTAAGAAGAAGATTTCAGAGAAGGGGACCGCCCACTGATTACTGCGTTATTACAGGATATTTTGGCTTCATATTGAAATATTTCGCAATCAGGAACATTTTTAGTAGCTTTATTTTTTAACATTGTTTATTATAGAATGTATAATAATAATTTTTGCTAAAGAGAGTCTTCCTCTATTACCGAGGTCCTATTTCTATTACCCCGTTATGGTGCTACTATTACTAAGTACTGAAAGAAAAAATATTTAATTTTTTTTTCGTGAGAAACGCGTTTATGTGATAGTTCGCTAAAAAATTGTTTTTCGTGTAAATTACCGTTGTGATGATTGCCTGTATTTTTAAAGTATTATTCGTCTAAGTAAATAGGAAGTTGTGGCTCATTAAGGATCAGGAGATCCTCCTGTTATCAGGTTTAATGTAACTTTTCGGCGATCTTTTAGCTTTCAGAAAAAGTTTGTAATATTTATGTTTATGTATATGTACTTATGTACATAAATACATTATGTATATTTATTTATTCACTTACATGTATTTATTTATCAATATTAATTCGAAAAAATATATATAAGTTGATATATATGTATGGGATTGGTTACAAACATAGTGTTAATTTTGAAAATAAGGGAAAAAAGATTTATCGGTGACATGACAGCGTCATCCTCTTGCATGCCCCGTTTATTTATATAAAAATACATATATATTTCGATTTCAACGGAGATCTCTGGGAAAGGCCTATGTCAGGCGTAGGGTGTTTATCTTCTGATGATATACATTATATGTTCCGAATTTGTTATTATGATAGTCAGAGCACCTGGTAATAGTACAACACGACACTAAGAATTTAGTTTTTTTTTATAATATTTACAATTATATTTAATAACTTCATTTCAAAATTTAAGTTTCTTTAAATTAATGGACATTTTTTTTTATGAAAGAGTAACAATAAAAGATATTATCGGTATTATGGTTTTTGCAATGGTCACAGTGTAGAACTAATCTGTTGTATAGGACTGCGCAAGGTCTAATGTGTTTATCCGTTATCATGGTCTCCGAGTTGTATATAAAGAGTGTGGTAAGAGCGATCTAAAAAGATTTGTTTTGTAACGAAATGGGTTTAGTATCACGTGACAAAAAGTCTCTTTAACGACAAAAACCACCGCATGTGGTTCTAAATTTTCAAAGTTGACGAACACAACTTGCTGCTACAATGTGAACTTCTTGTAGAGGCTCTCTAGCGTTTTAGAAGACGTATAGATATATATTCAAGACTTATACTAAGTTATATATGCTAAGTGAATTTTACATTTTTTTTTATGTTATTTAATTTAATATTACATATTATTTATATTATGAAATATGTTAAATTAAGGAATGTTTTATGAGGTGTATTTTGGAATTACGCAACACGAGTACTATGTGCTCTTTGTCCGAAAACTCTTAACTTTATGGACAATGAAATCCTGTTCAATATTAAAGTAGAAAGAAAATATGTGTTGGAAATTAAAGAAATGTAAGTCTCAACAAAAGAATCTAATTGTAACTAGACGTGCTTATGTTACAGTATTCTTTGAATGTTAATGTAATAATTGTAAAACTATAGATGACCATTGTTTTACATTTTATAATCCCATAGGAATAAGCAGCGAAATGAAGAGCTACTCGTGTAAGCAGTTTTTAGTAAGCAATATGTTTGTTAATATAGTATAACGTGAGCATTTAGGGAATTTATTTTGTTCATCATGTTTCCGAAGTTTTTACATAAGTAAAGCGGCTTAGTAGGTCCATAAACATTATTTTTTTTATTGTAGTATGGTTAATAAATGAAACAAAGTAACACGTAGAATTTATTTGTGTAATATTTGATATATTTATTTTATTGGAGTGTGTTCAAGTAAAAGTATGGCCTGTTTTACCAGTAATTGTGAAAGATTTATTAATGTAGACTTCATTTGCCGTCTACCATAACGATCATTTAACAAACCGAAAGCGTTATATATGACGTAGTTGGGTAATGATTTATTTAAAATAAAAATGTTTTTTAACATTATTCGCAATTAAAACTGCTCGAAGTTCGCGATAATTTTAAACTTTCTAAAGTCGGACAGATTGTATTAACGTCCGTTAACTAAGTTTCAAGCAAAAGCAGAGAGCAGTATTATTTTAAATAAATTATCTTAAAAAATTTTAAAATGGTAAAGTGAAATTTTTGGAAAATTATTACAGATTAAGTTTTTTCTTTTCATAACATTTTTAGTTGTAAAAAATTAATGTTTGTTATATAAAAAATTGGAAACTGAAACTGTGATAAGATTGTTTATCCACTGTTTATATAAGTAATTAATGATGCACTTATTAAATGTTTACGGGTTTCTTAATCGGCATTGTATACTTTTTAAATGAATAAATATTTAATTACCTTCTATACGTATTAATTTAATGTTTTGTATCTCATGTCCCACTTCTCTATTATATGTAGTTAAGTATAATATATAGTAGTTGTCCATTATCTTTTCCAACTCAAGAGAAAACGCTGCATTGAAAATACTTCACGTTAAAAGCAACGCTCTGGGTTGCAAATCTAATTTTAAACGGTTACTTCAGACAATTTTCAGGCTCGATCCTTTGTTAAAATGCTCGAATATATTTAATATTCTACGTAATATGAAGTGTATTAAAAAAGTTACAATAAGATATGTAAAGATATAAAGGAAATAAGTATATCAAGGATAATGGGATTAAATTAAAATCTAGAAATTGTTTTATATATTAAAGAAAATTAAAAGATATTAACCTATTATAATATATCTCTTTGATTTATTTGTTGCAAATCAGGGAATAAGAAGTTTGTAGAAACAATTTTTATATCTTGTTCTAACTTTTATTAACTGTCTTTCTCTTTAAAATAATTGCATTCAATTGCTTCTATTTAACTAGAACGATATTCTATACCATAGGAAACTTTTTTAACTACGTATTTCAACGCGCATCACGAGTAAATTTCTAGACCAAATTATGTAAGTTAAAACTAAAAACTCAACAAAGAGTTCAGGAAATTTATAGTTCGATGTAAGCGTTATAAACTCATTAAAAATATTTAAACAATATAAGCAGATTGTTTACTTCAAATTATGTTAGAAGAAACTACGAGGAAAACGATAATTACAACGTTAAGAATGAAAATAATCCCCAATAATTTTTCTGTAAAAGCTACTGAGAATAATAAGAACATAAAGGTCAACGATAATTTATAACAAGAGCCTATATTGTATACCGAGAGCCTCTAAAGCTTTGTTGATTGTTAAGAGTAAGACTTTATCTTTATACGTATTTTGCAATTACTACACAGCATATCGATATGTTTTCAAAGATAATTATACCTATAAATAGGTTGCTAGGAAAAACGAATGTTACAACGTAACATGGTTGTATATTTTCTCATTAATAAATAAAGCTTTTTTTTTCAAAATAATGACAGGTGTACAACAGGTTAGTTTTTGGAGATTATGTGGAACCTTTTGCTGTATGTTTTGAAAATTATTAAAATAGTTTATTCCTCTTTAGGACTACACAATCGGTGATTAAAGCTCGAATATTAAATTTATGAAATTGACTACAAACAGCTGGAGCCTTTATATAAAAATTAAATTGCCTTGTACTAGCAACAACTCTCTCATATTTCCACGTTCAGTCTTTATTCTCTTTAATAACGTTGAAAGAAAATAAAAGTTCACTTTTTCATTTTCATAGTAACACAGCCGGCATAAAGGATTTTACTACAAAACGAACTCGACGATTTTTAAGTTCTTTTTTATTTCATGTGCTATACTAACAATTGTGAATAAAGACTAAATCCAAGCGTTTAAACAAAATGATTTTAGTATTTTTAAATTACTTACACTGCTTATCTCACAAATGTTTAAAAAGTCTTTGTATTATATATAAAACTTATTTGTATCGGTGACCAAGCGACAACTCTGTTGCCGGAGACCTTCTAGCTAGGCACTTCCACAACTCCTATTTCTACTTTCAAATAATAATGCGCATGCGTTACTGTGTTCTGGTTTGAAAGGCGTTAAAATTTAGTGAAATTATAAATAGTTTTCTTGCGCTTCGTAACCACTGTTTGGTATAGGTTAGATAGATTGATAGGTTTTTTTATAACCGGTGTCAAACAGACGAGGAAGATCATGCTCCTTTATCGTTGGACCTTTTGCTAACCTTTCAACCCGACAATTATCTGGTTGTCGTCTATGCTCCTCTAGAACCGTGAAGAAAGAGGTTATCAATTCCTCCTTCAAGGTTGGGAATGCAGCCTTGTCCCATCGCGTGTTGCGACTGCCCATGGGCATCAGTTATCACTTTTCATTGTGTGAACTGTCGCACGTTAGTTCATTTTCTCTATAAAAAATATCTTCGCAGTAATAAAGAGCATTACTGCTTTTAAGCATTATTAGATGTAACAGCCGACTTATTTTGCAAAAGCATACTGCACCATACATAGCTGTTACTTAACATTATGCTAAAGTGGTGATATTTATATAGGTATATAGCCCACAAGCGAAGAAAACTGTACTTCATTATTAACGTTATTCCCCTCTAATAAAATTCTAATTTTGATCCATATCTTTAACGTTGTTATAAACAAGCTTAGGTCTTTTATGAGATTTTAAAGTCTTATAACAGATAAAGATCCTAAGATAAGAGTCTTGGTAGTAATTAAAGTTAATTCTTCTTATCAAGAATATTTAAATTATCTTCTATAAAGAAATATAAACGTATTTTACCCAATCATTTAGATTGTAAAATGACGTTATTTTGACAAACTCTAGTCGTATTTTAAATATAGTTCTGTAAGCCTTTCTAGAAATATAGAAACTTAACAGATATTATTTTATAAAAATGTATACAAAATAAAGTTAGTTTTTTATTCAATTGCATATTTTTCATCAATAGCAGGAATCAAAAACAGTGAACCGACCTTTGAACAGTGTGGTTTACATAGTCAGGTTTTAAAAAAACTATGAAATACAACGTTTCTATATTAAAGATATTTTTTCATGTAAATAATATTTTCTATTATACGTAATATAACGAAGTTCTGATAAATAATACGTTAATAAGCTTTTAAAATCAAAGCTACGTCATGTCAAGTTAGTCATATTGTGATTGATATGGTACATACTCTCGCGTTCCCTAGTAGATTAGTAATTTTTATATTACACGGCAATTTATTTATTCATAAATAGTAAAGAAAGAAAGGAATTTAATGTAGATAAGGTGATACAAAAAAGAAGAATGTAAATATAAGGCAGAAACTAAAACATGTACAAACATTGAGCACAAATTGCGACCACAAATACAAAGACTCGCGCGAGTAATGTTTGTTATAAAATTTCGGCGTTTTCCTTGGCCATTAAGTAATTAGATAATTCATTTAAAGTTAAGTGTGTAGTCATAATTCCCTTCAAAACAAGTTCTACGATTATAATTGAAAGATTTAAGTCGATACATTAAAAATACAAACAATTTCATTGTATTCATTGTAACAATGTTTCTGTATAATTATTACACAAAACTAATATTATGAATGCAGTGAATATGTAGTGTAAAAAGGTTTATACACGTAATAAAGTAAATGTTGCAAAAAATCATCACCTACTTTCAGGTTATTATTGTTCTCTGCTGAACATGGTTTCAACAATGGATTTTTGGGCCAAGCAAAAGATACTTTCTAATATTTCAATCAAAATACACAAATTTAACAACACTTTTGAAACAAATAAAATAAACAAATCTATAATTTTAATAAGGTTTGTGTTTTATACTGAAAAATGTTAATAATAATGAGTAACTACATTATTTCCGGGAAGCTAACTTTGTAAACTTAATAGAGCTTACAAATTGAGTCCACAAGCTATATGAAGTGATAGGAAGTTGTCTCAACTCAGTCGATATATGAGACGCAAAATTTCAAAACGGAAGTTATGAAAACGTCTTGTTGCTAGCACTTTCCTGTTTAGTTACGCAACAAATACTTCCGTTAAATGTAACATTCCTATGTTTAATGAATATCCCAACCGCATGTACTATTGTTACATATTATAAATAATTGAATTACATTCCAAAAAAATTTTATTCGTGATTTATTTTCGAATTTATGTACTTGTTATATATTTTACGATATATTTGTTAAGTGTTATTAAATTCAATCTTAATTAGCAGTTTTTCATATATTGTGTAAAATCTACGGATGAAGAAAATGTTTATGAAATAGAAGTAGAATAAAAACGGCGAAAGTAGCCTAGTTGAGACTTCAATACATTGTGCTTAAAATTAAACATTAATATACATTATTTAAATATTTCGGTCACGAGTAAAGGGTTAATGTTTTCAAGTTCTTACTCCTACTTACAACTGGGATAGGAGTGTACTGCTAGAATATAAAAATAAGATATCACGTAGTAATTTAAGTTTTTAAATAAGATATAAGATAATAAACTCTTTAAATAAGTGTTTGAAACTAATATTTTTTTTTAGGTTACAGGATTATATTTCTTAGCTTAAAGGTAAGTTGCACGTTAAAAGTAGTGCGCGAAAATTGTTACGAGCTTGCTTTGTGTAAGTGAAATTCCGTTTTTGCTCAGTTTTTTGAATGTAACAAACATTTTTCACAATCAAATAACTGGAAACTAAGCTGCTGCAAGAATGTGTATTTAAGTAACACAACTTTTTTTGAGAATTTTGCTGAAGTAGTAATAAAGAAATCTTTTAGTATTTTCTTTATCTTTCTTCCTTATTAATACAGTGGCTCCTATTTCTGCCACCGAACAGTAGTGTACCAACAATACTGTGTTTCGGTTTGAAAGGCGCCATAGATAGTAAAATTTCTGGAATAAAGGTAAATTTTTTGTCATCTCAAGTACTGCTGTATTTACCATCAAGACAGCACATATAATTGCTTTGAATGATAACAAAATCAATAACGAATAATAAAAATTCTAGTACCACGTAAGCAAACAACAACGCTTCATAAATTAGAACCTAGTGATGTTTATGGTGAAAACATACGCTGCGGCAAGAGCTACTGTAAATGCGAAATTCTAAATATAATCAGGATATTTACATTTAAAGAATCTGGGTGTAAACCAGTAATACTCAAATTATAAATAATGGACGCCGTTGTATATGGCAAAATTACTTTGATAAGCATATGTAACGAAAGTATTTCAATATGATGTGATGTTGTATGATCAGCTTAAAACTCGTCTCCAGCAACCCTTTCGTGCGTCTTACAATATTTTTATAAAGCGTTTTGCATTTTTTTAAAGGTTTTTTAGCTACCTTTTGCTATTACAATGAAATGCCTTTGTTGAAAAATTAAACGACGGGCGTACTCAAGTCGAGGCTGAGTCTAATTCGTCATCATCAAAGACAATGGCCGCAGAAGTGGTCTGTGTTAGATATGAAATTCATTATGAACTTAAGTAAACGGGCAAATTATTCTAAAGATCTCAAGATTTTTGAATGCCCGTTTATTTTAATCAGTGATTTAATCGTTTTGTACGCAATTTAATGAAATCTCTATATCTTTTATAAACAAGTTATTAAAAATAGTTACAGCTTTACGCCTATTGAATTAATATTACATTAATAATATAATCATTATGTGATAACAAATCCGCAGCAAATGGTATTGGATTTTAAAGCAAATTAAAGTTATTAGTGCCCAAATTGACTATAAAGCTAATAATTTACGTTTGATAACAAAAACAGTAATACGATCGGCTAATAACTATCCGACGAGGGATTTGCTATATTTTTAGATGTTATATCATGTTTTATTACGAAGTATTTTTCTGAAGTATATAATTATCTTGATGTAGGTTAAAGGGATTCATAAGTAGGATTGATACAATAATGAGATGAAGAAACAAAAATAGATTAAGAAATAAAAATTTAAAATACCTTTAACAAGATCAATTAACGATTTAAAAACTAATGCCTGGACAGTTTTTTTTTTAAAAGACAGTTTTCATACAAAAATATTGAACTAAATTGTATCGTTCTTTTTGTTAAAGACGCAATAAACATAATAACACTCAGTTCTCTGATTCGAGAATTGAACTCATTTATTAATTCATAACCGAAAAAAAAATTGTAAAAATTTTTATATTAATAAACATTTACGAAATATTTTACACAGATATCCTCAACAATAACAAGAAATTGTGATACGTTCTTAAAAAAACAGTTTCCTTTTTAAAGACAGTATTGCGAGGAATACAACTTTACGGCTGAACGGTCGCAAAAGAAGTTTCTCATTAAATCCCAGAGACAACTCGGTTGATTTTTTTTGCATTTTGTATAATAATAATCACTGGTTATTTATACTCACGCTTTAAAAAAATCAGTCATAAGCAATTCAAAAATTTTTTTTTTGTAGAAATAATAATAAATGCTCTTGTTCTCAAAGTTACATACTTTACCTTCTGTGACACTGTTTAATTTTAGTATATATATTAATTTGTATTCTTCAAATACAATATTAAAAAATATATATATTTAAATGGTATAATAAGTAAGATCATAGTTACCTGTCATAGGAAAATTTATAAAATGCGGGGGATTCAGTGGTAGAAGCATATGTAACCCGGCATCGAACCAGAGATTCTTTCGTTACTAAATTTAATAACTCATAACATTGCTCCGTATTATAAAAAAGCTTTAGTTATTATTAGTTATTACCATAATTGAATATTTTATTAAACAACATTATTTACATAAAGCTTTCGATAATTGAAAAACAAATTATTCCACTATTCTAAGATAAAAAATAAATTTATAAAACCCTAAAGTTTGTCTGTGGACATAGACTTAGGTTCATAGCATTAATAATACAATTACTGACGTAATCCGGATAACAACATTGAAATCATACAGCGTTTGATCTTGTTTAACCTAATTGATGTAAAATGTAAATGGTGTTTGTTATAAAATACATAAATTGTAGCTAATATTGAAGATTTAGTTGGGGAAAAGGAGAAATAATGACTTTTATGTTTTATTTTTTATTTGTCGAGGCAACGAGACTAGCGAAACATTCACCTAATGGTAAGTGGTAAGCTGGCCCTTAACAATGTGGCATTAGTTAAGATGGTATACACAGTACCACATTGCGCTCGTCATCTTAAGACATAACATCTTATGTCTTCTTACCGCTATAATTTCACTAGCTACAGCGCCGTATAAACTGAAAAACAGTAATATTTGGACACTACTGTTTGTCAGTTGCATAGGATCTGCGGTGGTACCTATCTAGAGTCTTCAGTAACAGAGACCTACAACCAGTAAATACAGTAACAAAGTGTTTCTAACACATTTATTTTATTATCGTAAAATTTAGACTATAGGAACATTTCTGTGCTACATCAAACAATATTATTAGATATTCGTTCACATGTTTGATTTAATAATGGGGAATGTTAATAACAATATATCGCCTCTGCAATGATAAATGTATTATTTAGATTCACGCACGCGTTTCACGGTGAAAGGGCCACATTTTCAACGTGTATATTCGAAATTGCTCCTGCAAATGGAAGCACAGCTCTTCCTACATATTGCACCTTACTGAATAATTCATGTAGTGGTGCAATGCATGCTACTCATAGTATAGATAAAGTTTGAAGTTATGTGTTTGTTGTTTGATTAAGATAGTATTAATAACAGCTTCCTAATCGAGTAGACTGAATTTAACATAAAGTTGTAAAGCAGAAATGCATGTTACATATACTTAAAATTTTTTTAGCGTAAGTTTCCAATAGTTATAAATTTTGTTCAAACAACCACACACTAATATATCTTTATCATATCTTTGATGTTATCTCAAAAATGTTATATGTATTGAAAGTTATATCTTATTTTAAAGGAAACTAAATACTTATACCCAAGTAGACTACAGTATATTATTCGACGTGTGAGATATAAATGTTTATAATGCTTTTAAAGGAAACTACTTGCTATTCTCTCTACTAATCATATGAAACATCAGTTTGCGAGAATAAATATAATAAATACGTTATATGCATAATAAAAATTAATGTTAAATTCGAATCAGAGCTCATGATATTGCCATGTTTTATCAAGTAGCAAACAAAGACAGCTTTGCGCAATCTAGTAAACACAGACTGTAGATTTTGTACATAACCCAACAGAAATTCTTGATTAAATTTTCTTCTTAATTAGATTGGCTTCTGAGAATAGATATGATTTCTAAAATATTTTAAAAGAAACCTAACAAATTAAAAAAAGCTATCATTATTTAAATAATTTAAACTTGTTAATGCCCGCGCCTAGACAAACTTTCTATTTAGTGTTAAATAACATGAAATAAAAAACATCCGTCGCGCTTGTCTTGCTAATTGGCGAATGCACTTGGTAAAGGTGACATGAAAAGCTGGTGCTCTTATCCTTGGAGATATTCTTCCTTAGTAACCTTTTGGTTAGATTAGCGGTAGCGAGTAGCGAGTAGCGGTAGGTGTATAAATATATATAATTCTTTTTTAATTATTCATTTAAAGTATATTTATTATTCTATTAATAATTAGAAATAGAATAATGAAAATGACCAAGAGTACTGAAAAAATGATAATGGTGATTTGCTGCTATTCAGGCTATATTTTTCACATAACATATTTTTTGTATATGTTATTTCGCTACTGACATATCGGTGTTTTGTATTAAATGATGTGAATAATATAGAAAGTAAAATTAGGTAAAATTTAAATAGAACCAAGAATTTTGTATGTTATTTAAAAAGATATGACATTTTAAATAAAATTAATCAATCATCGATATTAACTTTCGCAACAGATGGAGGTAAACGTGGGGGAAGAATACACTTGAATTGCGCTTGTCGATTATTTTGCTATTATACAAATTAATTTGCTTTTTTTACCTATTATACAAATTAATTTCGTACCAGCAACTCCCATGGTTACCTACGGGAAAGAGATTTAAAAATGGTGTCTTTGCAGCCAATTGATATAAACGAAACCTAAATAGATTAATACATTCCTTTTCGCCCAAAATAATTCGCAAATGAAGATGAATAATGAACGAACATTTAAAGAAAAATTTTTGTTAGGTTATAAAGACAAACTGCATCAAATTTTAATATCACCAAATTTTTATATGCATTCATCTAATTTTGCGCCTTAAACAAAACATTTTATGTTCTTTATCTAGATTTACAAATTTTATTACAAACATGTCAAGATAAATAAGCTATATGACTGTGCAATTAAACTGAGTGGCTCATAAGACATAAACTAACATTTGGTAATATCATTTCATAAGATAGATTTAGAATAAGACTTTTTTAGTTTCTAATTAGATTCAGTCACTTTAGTTTCCCCGTGAAGTGCTAATAATTGTATAATCAAAACAAGTCCAAACGAGCTAACTTGAATGCAACTTTTAATATTGTTGTGGACTCCATCTCTTTGTAACATATGAGTATTGTTAGTAAATAATTCTATCACTACTGAAACTACAAATCAACGTAAAAAAATAAATTTTGAAAATCTATAAAATTATTCAAGAGAAAAGCGAGAGAACTACCGACAATGACTTTAACTACAAGTAATCAATTAGTTAAAGTGATTGAAAACTTATCAGATAAAGCAAGTAAGATGATTCCAAACAAATATATTTTAATTAACTTCACTATGTCTTGGAAGGCCATTTTGGCGGAATTTACTTCGACTTTGCTGTTGGTTTTCTTGGGATGTATGTCATGTTTACAACTACAAGGGGTTACGTCCCCTTCATATGCTTCGTTCGGTTTTGGTTTTGTGGTATTATTTAACATTCAAACATTTGGTCACATATCCGGAGCGCACATGAATCCTGCTGTTACGCTCGCTGCTGTTATATGGGGCAGAATGCCAATAGCTTTGGGAATAGGATACGTTATAGCTCAATGCGCGGGAGCAGCAACTGGATATGGAATATTAATATTATTATCACCTGTAGAGGTTATATCAGACAGAATTTGTTCAACAAGACTTCACACAGACCTCACAGAACTACAAGCATTTGGCGTCGAAGCAATTCTTACAGGCGCGTTAAACTTACTTAACTGCGCTATTTGGGACCCAGTGAATAAATCAACATTGCAGTCTGTGTCATTAAAATTTGGTTTTACTATTGCTGGATTATCGATCGCAGGGGGTCCACTAACTGGGGCAAGTATGAATCCTGCCAGATCCCTCGGTCCAGCTTTATGGACGGGTACGTGGGACTCGCACTGGGTGTATTGGGCAGGACCACTATTTGGTGGAATGCTTTCAGCTCTTTTTTATAAATATGTTTGGCTAAACAAAAGTGTAAGTGACGATATATAAGAAAAGATTTAGATAATCAATTTACTTTTTTAAATTGTAGTTACACTTAAATACTTAGTATTTACGATTGTCTAATAATGTCTTTGTTAGTTCATATATTACGTAAAAGATATTGAAGAAATTAAGATAACATTTTTCTGTAAGAAACGATATGTTATATCCAAAAATTACTGTATTTTTATTATGAAAATTTTGTCAAGATTAATTGATTGAAGAAAATAGGACGTTAATGAAATCACTAGTGACAACTTTTAGATGACATACATATTAAGTATAATTAGCAAACATTTTTATGTTCATTTACATTTCTAAGCATATGACCGGCCTTATAATATTTGATAAAAATACTATTAAGTAATAACACTTTAACCACATGGCAAAAGTAATTGCATCTGGTGTTAATTTTGAATCAGTAAACAATGATTTTACCTATAAACTAATTTGTGAATAACAGATTTACTCATTTTAAACAAACACAAAAGTTATATATACAATAATTTCATTACTGAAATTGCGGATCGGAAATATTGTACAAATGAACAGAAATTGTAACAAAGTTGCCCGCGGCAATATTTATTATGCTTGTTTGATACGTAATGAAATTGTTTTAAAAAGGTATTTAACACACATAAAAGCAAAGTTTAATAAAAAAAAATCCATTCACTAACGAAATCTATAATCATTTAAAAGTTATAACGAGTGGATTGGAATTATGTACATAATTATTAATTATATATTCGTAAATAGGTACATGATTTTTTAATAAAGGATAATTATTGTGAAGTCATAAAATAATAATTGTGAATCTTATAATTTTAATCACCAAAATAATTACCTTTGTAACAGCATTAAGAATAGGTTTAATAATAGTGCAGCTTAATAAAACGTTTTACGTTCAATTAAACGCTGTATTCCTGGGATTACGTTGACTGTATGCTTTGAATCATAGATATCAAAGTTATACACAGAGAATATCCGTAGTAAGTTGCAATGTTAAACACCAAACTAATCAATCGATTTAAATTTTATTGCACTGTAACTAATTCCTTAAAATCATATTATGTTTGCCTTATTACGGTAATTTGTAGACTTTCAAAATTAAATTATTACAAAAAGCTTTACTCTGGAAATTCATTTGTTTCAAAGAGGTTTTTTAAAAGGACAATCAAGTTGTAGAATGAGGTGGACGCAATGCAGTTTTCAAATTTAAAACTAAAAAGGGCACGTAAATGTTCCTACGGGGTCCACAACATGCAAGCAATACCATGTGTTAATGGCGTACATAGATTATGGTGACATCTTTCCATCAGAGGATCCGTGTTATTTATTATCTCAAAAGATTTGAATATTTCTGTCTTTTATTCCAGAAACACATTAAGTACAACACAATACAAGTCTTCTAAAAATATTATTATATAAGGAAAATAAAAAAGTTTTAAGGATAAATACAGGAAGTTTACATTAAAATAACGATTTTTTTATCATTTATTCTGTTTATCTCGATTAGCGCTAATAAAACCACTTTTAGGGAATACAGGTAAAACTGATAAGTGTAGTAACAACTCGATGTAAAAATTTACATTTCTTGTCTTTATTGAAGTGAATACGATTCGTTATTTTAAGTTTTCCAAACCACTAACCTCATGAATTTTTGAGTTCAGCGATTTATGATTTGCAGCCGTTTCTTTGTCCAATTTAGCACGTACTAGCTCTTACTACTAGACAAATATAATGTCAAGAAAAAAATAACAAAATTTATTGAATGGCTTTAGTTTTTCGAACAATATTTTATGATCCATTTTCATTAAAGAGCTGTACAAATTAATTTTACAGAAGCGTAGCAGTATTTTAGTGGTAATGAAGAAAAATAAATAAATTAAAAAAGATTTGCTATTGAAACTAGATGCCCTTCTCTTTGACTCAATACCAAATATATTTGCTTATTGTTCTGATGATACTACAGTCAATAAAAAATTGGTAAAACCGTGGTCAAAAATAAAAAGAAAAGCTAAATTAATTTCCTAAACTTCGTAATATAAGAACTAATTCAGTGTTGGAAGCAACTGTAGTTAGCAAGTTTTGTATTTTTTAAGGATTTATTTTTATTTTTTTCTTTATTTACATGCTTCTTTTGCCTCCTAAAGATTTATACGAACGCACCTTATTTTTATTATTATAAAAGTACTGTTACAATAAGTCAATAAGTTTTACTGTGTAGCCTAACTCAAAAACACAATGAACCTTGATTTTTAATAAACAACCGATTAGCTAAATATTAGTGACGACTCAAGTTTTTAAATATTTCTATTAATTATTATACATATTTTTTAATTTGTGTACCTATTTACCCAATCATCAGACTTTTTAAACCTTATTAATGTTTTACACGTTACTCTGTTCACTAGTCTAAGTTAATCGAAAATTATTGAATACTGTGTCAGTAATAATTTTTAAATACAATTTATTATTATTCCGCTTTAAAGTTCTTTTTCTTTGAAACATAAGGAAAAAAATTTAATTCGCAATTTTTTATACATTGTATTTTTTTTTCAAATAAACAAATAAATTCTAACGTGTACTTGGTGGTGATTTCATGAAATTAATTTTTTTATTAAGTCATTTCTAAGGACAGATTAAGTAATCCATTCGAGTTATTTTAATAAAATTTTCTACGAACTACTCATTAGGTTTTGTAACACGTGTAGTATCTATATTCTCCGAGCTCAGGATTAGGACCGTTCCTAGTGGTGGAACAGATCAGCAAAGTTAAGCGAAAGTTTGCTCTAGCTCCTAATTGCTGTGTGCCGTTAGTGGAATTTATGCTGAACACTGCTTTTAGTACGGGGTACTTGTGAGGTCATTATTATAATGACCGCTCCAATCGTTATTTATGTTAATAATATTTTTTAATAATAAACAAAAATGAGAGTTTTATATTAATTTTCATACAGCGGAAAAAAAATTCAATCATACCGTGAATGCTAGGTGACATTACGTTTAGGAGTTATATATAATGTCATTTATTATTACCATTACCGAATAACACAGCTAAAATTAAATGCCCATAAGCACACGAATTCTCACTTAAAATTACAAATCTATTTTTTACACAATTACTGGACGCTCGCGGTGAAAACACTGTTGAACTACTTGTAGAAAGGCTGACCGTATTCGGGATATACCCGTTAACGAGCAGGAAACTTTTGTCACTCTCAAATAAAGACCTATGATCCCTTAAGGGTCAGTGATAAATTAAATGTTAATATTTTAAATAAATTTCAACGTTATAGATGCAATGCGACATATTTACTACTCTCGTTTATCACTACCTATAGTTTTCAATGGACGCGTTGGGAACTGCCATGTGTCTATTTCCAGCACTTAGATCTGAAGAGAAAATGAAAGAGTCTCATGTCTGTAAGATTTCAAAGAAATGAAAAGTATCGATAAACTAACACGTTTACTTTTAAAGGAAGTGAGCTTCTTGTATCTTATATTTTGCGTCCAAAAAATTGCCAACTATTTAGTAATAATTGCTATATAATTTATTGTTAAATAGTAGCCTTGACAAATATGAGATATTGACACATATCGCCCGCATTGAATAACTATTATGTAAAGTATCTAACTAGTGTTTTGAATCAGTACTTTGTTCAATGCTCATTTCATAAACATTCATTCTGTTTCAGTAAACATGAGATTGTTTTAAGTTTTCAATTCCCCAATGTGCGTTATAGAAACGAAAACTCGAACTCCAATATGTAACAGCCGTGAAAATGGAAATTATTTGTAGTGAACAATGGAAAGAAAACAATGTAATTTGCGCTATATTGTGTCAGCAGCTTTATTGTACAATACATATCCAGTAACATAATTAAGGATGTTAAATTTAATAACGAATTTGTTAAATTATACGAAAGCATATTATAATTAATATTAGTTTATATTCGATAAAGTTAGTATAATAATTTGTTTATTACCTTCTTCCACCACTACATACACATGTAATTTATTCTTCATTTGGATAACAACAAAGATTTTTCTTATATTAACAGGAATTAGAAGTCATACAATTACAACGTGCTATTTAAAGTACTACATTTTATACAGAACAGACACAATAATAAAAAGAGGTTTTTTTATTGGTTTGTGTTTGGAATTACATTACTATATTACATTATCTTTTAAAACCACTTTTACTGTCATTGAATTTACTAATATATATTACAACACATTTTTGTACAAACTTTTGTAAAATAGAGTAATTTATAAGTATAGATCCCTTTTGGCGGGTCTCTTTTTTTTTAACGTGGGGGAAATGCCTTTGCATACCTGCCTTCACGGGGGCAAAGATAGGTTATGTCGGACTTGCACCGACTAAAACCACCAAGATGTTCCTCCGTCGTCGCTCTACGGCAAGCCCAAGGAAACGCTCTTGGCTCAGCTCCACGACCTTACCAGCGCCGGCTGCACCGTGCAGCTCTGGGTGCTATGGAACACATAGCGTGTCCTTCTATCGGCCTTTTATCGTCACATGAGCAACGGGTCTCCCCGAATCCGTCACTCAAAGGCCATGGCAGTCACAGCGCAAGCTTTTTCGGCTACCTGCGGTGGATTTGGTCTTGAGCTCCACCGCCAATCATTATACGGCCGCAGTGGATAGAGAAAGCGGCGGTACACAATACCGACAATCCTCATCCCCCGCGGCCCCCCCGCCGACGCATCAGCGGTGCGGCACCGCTTAGTGGCCAAGAGTAGAAAGAGCGAGGAATCGTAATACCGTCACCGCTCTCCGATCCTGCTCCTCCTATCCACCGGCACACATCCAAAATGAGTTGTTCGCGCTCACATGCAATGACCACCTCGGGTCGGCTACCAGGTTTCTCTTAGTTTCACCGTGGGTGAACAAGTCCACCGTCACGACAAGGTGGGAACCAGTTCAAAAACAAGAAAAAATCAGATTATTTATTAATGACTTTCTTTAAATCTATATAAGAAATTACAAGATTTTTTAATTTACTGTCGCCAGTGTTATTAATAAGTATCTATTGTACTACGCGTTTCAGGGAATTTATATTTTCATAATTGTTTTAAAGTGAAAATAGGTTTTAAACTTGGGAATATGACTACATGTGTGTATGAGTTATATCAATAATTAAAAACAAAATACTTTTTATTCAAACAGCGATTTTAGGTATGATTAAATATTAAAATCTTTGATGAGTTTGTATATATATAGATTTGGAAACGAGTCAAATACATTTTGCTTTTTATAAATGTGCATAATACGATAACAGAGATCGCAAACGTTTATAATTACTTGAATTATAATTATGTATTCACTTTACGAAAAATATATTAATATTTATCTTGAATAATATTGTACTATTTTATAACAGAGTAATTTAAATTTTCATTCAAATAAATTAAAAAGAGCAATGCCACTGTCTACTGGTAGGCGTCTGTTGCCATAGACAATTTAGATAGAAACCGCTGAAATGTGTATTTATGCCATCTAACAAAACTATGGTGCTATTGCTGGTGAAACTACATAGGTAATACATATGTAATTTAAAATCATGTTTCAAAACAACGAGCGCAATGTGTGCAATGTATGTCATCGTAATTATTGCCACATAGACACGAGTAAAATTTATCTCTAGGTAAGAGTTGCACCAATCTGTCGCTACATCGAATGAAAAAATTTGTTTCAGGCATTTATTATTTTATATTTCAACCACTATACAAAGGTACATACATACAACCTACCTTTACCTTGTTCGCCAATATCAGAAGGGTAGTTTTCCATAGTTTTTTGTTGATGTTTGCAGTGCTGATTGAAAAGCGAATAGTCGCTCAAGCGTAATAACTTTCTGTAATTCATAAAACCTGCTTTTTTGCACGTAACTGAAATATGGAACGAGACCATTTACAATTAACTTTCTTCTTCATTTTTAACTCAGGACAGCAAATTTGAGCGGTTTTAATCTAGAAAAGTGCAACGCACATTTTATAAAAAAATCGACCAACATTTGAGCTAAACAAAAAGTTTCCTATATTAATAAAGGAAATACTTGGTAAAAATACCAAGTTGTAAACGAATTGTTAAATGGACTATGTTTACCATAATTTAACGTTGTTTATGAGTAATTCATCAATGATTAATATAGGTACTAGTTGCATTTTAAGTACATTCATACATATTTTTATTGGAAAATATAATTTTTATTATTATATTACGTGTAAAGAACGAATGAAAACGTTAGTGTTAAAAAATTGTTTTTGAGAAGCGATAAGTGTTTATAAATAAAATAATTATTTGTGTTACTTATTTAATTAATAATGAATTATCAATTTACTATTATAAATTATCTACAAAATTGTTTATGCATATAAAATTATAGTATCCATTAATAATTTTAGGTTCAGAGCATAGTTCGACTAACTCTGCTTTGAATAGTGGTCAATCGAGAAGTGATCAAAAGTGACATAAATTAGGTTCGTTTTCTGCACTGAATTTATATAAAAGTTACATGGTAAAACATGAGGTCTTCTGTTTACATAATAAAAATTAATTATAATGCATAATAAATACAAGTAACCTTTTATCATCAAAGTTCAATTGCAAGTGCAATGAAACTAGATGAAACTTAGATTAGCATTTAGTTAATATTTAACTTGTAATAGTACTGCATCTTCACAGTTTGCCTGTTAGTTGCTTTATTTGAAGAACAAGTATGTGTTTAAATATTTTAATCTTTTAGTTTTATTGATATAAATCAAATAAAACGTTAATTTTTTAATTTTTCAGGTATCTAACAATGCGCTCTCATGGGAGTTCAGCAGGAATATTTTTACTTTTATGTTGTTTGTTATCATATTGCCAATTAAAGGAAGTTGATCAATGTAATACAATATCCTCGTGCTCTACGTGTTTAACTAAAACATTTTGTACGTGGTGTGTGACTAAGAGTCGTTGTACGAAACATTCGTGCGGCAATGATAATGTAATCTATCCGAAAACTATCGCCGCTCTTATGTCGGGTCCTGATTTCTGTCCCAGAGTTGTCGACACGCAAGATATTACTATTAAAAGTAGCAAAAGAAAGAAACTATCAGTGAAGATAACACAAATCTACTTGTATATGGCATTTACGCCGTGGAAATGCAAAATTACTGTAAATGGCGACGAACATGTAGTAATTGCAACTCTCATAGCTGACACAGTATATTGCGATTCGTTTGAGTTTAAGAATGAATCTGGTGAACCGACAGTAACTGGTAGTGTGACGGTTTTGTGGGACTACAACAAGGCGTTTGATGGCAGTTTACCTTTTAAAGTTTGCAGATGTGATTTAGACGAATCATGCGTTGCTTGTACCTAGTCATATTTCACTTAATATATGTATCATAAATATTGAAAGAATCTAGTTAAAAGGTCTCAATTTCAAAATATTACATTTTATATTTGGAACAATTTAAGGCTTTAAGCGTAATTCATATTGGTCATTTGTAAGCTGTAAATCAAAAAGAAATATCTGAAGAAATTAAATACCCTTTTTATAGAGATTTAAAAAAAAGGAAGAATTTATACGTAAGTTTATTCTTCGGGTTGACAACATATTTAAAATGTTCGGTGTGAATCTTTTACTAATTAAAATACTTTTGTTAATGAGATTTACTTAAATGAAAAGAAAAATCATATGTTACACAGCAGATAAAACAACAAAAATATGTGAAATTATTTCGCAATAAATTAATTTCAAAATTATATTGTATAGAAGCACAAAGTGATGGTGCCTCATCTGGCATCGGTAGCTTATTTGACATTTTTATAATGAGATTTTTCTGGCAAATTCGAATGAGGACCTTTGTAATATTGTAATTAACAGGTTATTAATTACACTGTATATTATTATTATATTCATTCCGCAAAAAATATCTTTTTTGTCAAATTCTCCCTATTGTAATTTCTGTCTTGTGTGCTAATTTATTATTTTAGTTTTAGCTGGCAAAGAGAAAAAATAGTATCAAAAGTATGAAGTCTAATAAATATTCGAATTATTACTTTAGTGTATTCTCAGCTATAAGAAAATGAATTGTTTTATTTTATAAAATTCATTACCTTTTTGGTTATAATTAGGGTTTGATTTTAAGGTTTTAATTAAACGTTAGCCTAATAATAGATTTTTGTATATGTTAGGGGTTAATTGCCTTTTTATTCTTGGTATTATAATAAATTTCTGTAAATTTTTTGATTAATAAAAACGTGTTACTAGTTCTTTTGTTCTCATAGAATGGTAATCTATTTGTTCTTTAAAATATCTTTATTATAATCATTATATTGCGAGTTCAAGATAACTATTCCTCTTGGTGTAGCATTAATGCTGGCGTACCGCAAGGTGGCGTGTTGTCCCCTCTTCTCTTTGCAATTTTCATCTCGCTATCATCTATATGCAGACGATCTACAAATATATAACCAGTCGATTCTAGCTGATCTACCAAATGCTATAAA
>DWLS01001085.1:0-23913 GCA_018246255.1 Pachliopta kotzebuea | reverse complement strand
CAAGAGGAGGCGTTGATACCGCCTCCTGCGCACCCCGACTCGCCGCCTGCGGAGGGAGGAAGCCCCTGGGCTATCCTTCCTGGCCCGCTCGTCGGACTCTTTCTGAGGTCTCGCAGAAGGAGGACACTGCCGTCCAGGATGATAAATGAAACTGGAAAAATCGAGGTAGTAGCAAAATGTGAAGATATAATATACAAATATTTTTCTATGATGGTTTTTAGGTGTATACCAATATTTATAAGTTTACGTAGACATAATTTTGAATTGTGATATTTAAAAATGTTGACATCATCAACCGATAGATGTCCACTGCTGGACACAGGCCTCCTCCAATAATGGAGGGATTTGGGCTACCTCCCTCCACTCTGGCTCAATGTGTGTTGGTGAAGAAAAATTTTGTCAACGGTTTAATTTTTTGATAACAGAAATAATTTATAGAAGTACATATGCCGATTCTTCGATATATTAGTAAAAAAGGATTAAAATACAGCAGGTATGTATCTAACATTAACAAAAGTTTTTATACAAGCAAATTAAAGTATCTTCGCTTGTTATAAATTGGACAGTCATTCACAGGAAATTAAATAAGCGAAGGATTAAGTTACATTAAAAGGGTTTAACATTTGAAAGACAAAAGCAAGCGAAGTGAAAACGAAATTTCGGGTAAGAGATTAATTTTTATGATAAAATAATTTAGAACACATTGCTTGCTTTACATAATTGTTAAAAAATATTGCATTAAATTGATATTAAAGATCGTGTGAAAATATCCGAGTCCATTAATGCTTGATAAATCTTTGGACCTGGGTAACAAACTGGTATGGTGTATTTGTGGTTTGATGTTCGAAGGTCATTATAAAAATTATTTCTTACATAACATTAGTAATGTTTAGGAATGCAGTGCACAAACTTTGCTTTTATGCTATTTAAACGATTTTTTAGCAACAACACAGAGGAATATCCAAAGGTTGGGTAGTTTGGTAATGAATGGTATAATTAACAATGATAAATTATTAATTTGTTGTTACATACGCAAAAATTAAGCATCAAAGTTCTAAAGAAAACGGAGTATTGCAAGAATCATATCTTTGTCACTGCTTAAAAAATAATGGATGTATTGTAAGCAACAGTTTGATGAAACTATAGAAAAGGGTTAAAGTAAAAAAATACGAAGAGTTAATAAGGTCTGTTTTTTAGATTACTATTAGATTGTTGACTTTAATCAAATTCATTGTTAACTTTAGGCCTGTCTGCTTTCACTGTTTGGGTAGAACTTTGTTGCCTTATAATATTATTTAAAAAGTACTTTCTCTAGACACTTACTAATATATAAGTATAATAGAGTAAAATAAATGCAATCACGTAACGACTTCAAAATTAAAGGAAAGTTCAGTAAAGTTAATATACATCCTAGGTCGAACGTGACAAAAATTTTGAGATAGTGGAAGAAGTATCACTATCTCAAATAACCTTTTTGAGATAATCTAAGACTCATAATATACAAGGTATTAAAGTAATTAACTTAAACGAGAAGAAATAACACTATTTGTTCCCGAGTTTTGTTCTACATTTTCTCATGAGGTAATCGTAGGTATTATTGCAGTTTTTGAGGGTATTTTAGCTTTAGAATGAAATATGTCTCAATCAGGTTCATTCGGGTAGCTTTAATTTTTTTTTAATGTTGTATAGAATGTGTACTTTACAGTTCTTTTATTTGTTTTTGTTTAATTTGATGGATTTTATTCGTAATACTTTTGTCAGAGGCGTCGATGTATAATGCTCTGATTACCGAGTACTGAAAAACAAGATTAAGTGGAGATATCTTGAGCGACACGTGTGGAAGTATTTTGAAATAATACAAATTAAGGAAAATATTCCGAAGGATTGTGCAGAGAGGACCCTAAATTAAATTGAATACATATAAAAAAATTATTTTTCATGTTAGATACTTAAAGTATTAATTAGTTAATGTCCTTTTTAATACAACTTATATTAATTTCCTTCGTCATCGCCACTCAATACAATTAGTGAGAACGTTTGTTCGGTTGAATGATATACTGTTACACTCTCTGAATTTTACAGCGTTAGGATTTTGCGCGCCTTCCCCCATTTTAAAAAAAATCTGCAATTTTTTTTGACTTGCATTTGTTAGGTACTGAATTGAACATTTGTAACAAAACGTACACGTTGATTGGCAATATGTACACAAACAAAATATGATTTGATTTTCTCTAATTTGTTTTTACGTTCAATCTATTCATAAACAAATTATAATGCTATATTGGTTTAAGTTCATTATTAAACACAATGTATAATACAAGTATTAATATAAATTTGTTTGATTGATTGAAAAAATTCGTTGTATTGTAAAACTGTCGTGAGATTACCATGTAAAAGAAAATTATCCGTAATTTTAATTCGTGCTAGTTTCAAACTGTGTTTTAAAATACCGTGTTATAAGAGAGAAACTTGTACTTATGTGTACACTTTATCTTTATTTTTTCTGCAGAAAATTACGGTTTCTGCTGAAGCAGATTCAATTTAAATATAAACGGCAGCCGCATAGTTGTGCGCCATAAAATACTTCTTATCGTTGTGAAAAGAAACAGTTTATAACTTCAGAACCGTAACAGCGTCGTCCACAATAGAAATGTTATCTCAACACCTTGCTCAAACAAAATTGCTTTCTGAAAATAATAAAAATCGAGACTGAGTTACAAAATGTTTCTTTTTTAAAATGGTAAATAAATGTGGTTCTTCTATTTACCGTTGAATTGAATTTACACCGTGAATCAGAACCGTTGATACATTTAACTGTCGCACGGTTCGCGTACATGTCTACCTGTTTCCGATACGTCCTTAACCGACACAATAGGACCGTATTGTGTTGAATCTGTTACAGGGACCGTAAGTGACATCTGTTTGCTAAGTTGGAAATTGATCATTATTCTTGTTGTCTCTTGATTAGGGTTCCAATTTTATATAACCAATGAATGCACAATATTTTCGGACGTCATAAAATCTTTGTTGCTGATTGGAAATAAACTTTAAACGTAAACGTCATGGACATTCAAGAATAATTTCTTAAATTACTATTGACATATATAGAGTTAATTTGTAGCGATTTTGCATTTTAAATTTTGTATGAAAGCTCTGATTGATTTTAAGTGCACTCTTGGCGTTATACTGAATTTCAATGAAACTACAATTTAGACTTACTTAATAAGCTATTTAATTTAACTTGTACCGTATTGATATTCCTCACTCGCTAAAACCTTTTCATTAACAGAGAACTCGATTTGGAGTTAAGGGGATAATCACATGACTGAAAGGTACGTGCTTTGAAAATAGACAGAATAAAAAATGAGCTGAAATGCAAGTCGGTTCCTTTCAGTTGTTTACGTCCTTGTTACTTTATCACGTTATTTCGCTCTAAGAGTTTCTCGGTGAGATGAAGCGTCAACATGAGCAGACCGCTCACGTGATAGTGAGTGCACCATTACGTAAACGTACTTTTCTAGTTGTGGTCTCCTTTGCCGGAGACCGTCTGGGTAGGTACCACCGTAGTTCCTGTTTCTAACGCCAGATAGTAATGTGCTAGTTGTGTTCCGGTTTGAAGGGCGCTGTATCCTAGTTAAATTACTGGGGTAACGAAACTTACCACCTTATTTCTTAAAGGTGACGAATGCAATGTGGTGCTGTGTATACCATCTTAACCAGCGCAACGTTGTTATGGGCGTATTATCCTATTAGGCGAACGCGTTGCTCGTTTCGAAGAATAAAAAAACGTTCTGAGCTTGTCCATTACTATATGGCGACGAATTGTTTTAATATTACTATATCACTGGAGGAATTCTTCCAGACATCAAGTGCCATATATAACTAATTTAAGTTAATAATTTTTAAGAGCAATTCCTGTGGGATCTATTAATATGGTTTCCGACAATATTACTAAAATCAGTTATTTCTTATATACAAAAGGTGCCTATTCAATTAGTAAAGATTATTGGGGGAGACTACTAGGTAGTCACGAAAGTATATATTTACGATAGTAAATGTTATTGTACCAACATTTCTGTTTTCTGGTTTGAATGGCGATAAATATTACATCATAAGTTGATGGACGAATAAATAAGTTATGGCGTACATGTCACTTACCATCAGGTACATGCTTGTTGGATAATAGTTTTTTTTCAGAATCTTTTTTCAAACTTTAAAAATTTATTTCAACTATTTTCTATGTTCCCATATATGATAAACATAAATCAAAAAATTATAGTCTACAGTAATCGCGCCATATGTACAAAATATTAAAGAATTTAATTAGACACATATAAATGATTGACAATTTGACATGACAATCATGATAAGAATGATATATTTTACATTGAGATTTATATTGATATATAACATAAAATACGATATTTAATTCTTCTTAGTTCATGTACTTAATTATTAACTTATTCCTTAAGACCTCGTTACCAAAAATTTTACATATTTATCTTTAAAATAAATTTATACTCAGATATCTAAGCTGTTTTTTCCTGAACGTTTCTATATAAAGAAATTAATAAAGTTATACGAAAGGCAATTCCTTTAGTAACAAGTTAGGCAATAAATTGAAACGGTGAGTCTACTAGAACCCGTTTAAAAGTAAGAATGGATCAAATTTAACTTATTTAATAAACTTTTGTTCTTTTACAAGAAACAATCTTACGTTAACTCAATTTCAAATTTTGTTCGTTATTTTCGTAATAAATATTTACAAATTATTTTGAAAAAGAGTAAAAAAAAATGTTTTGTTTATTTAGAAAAGTTCAGTAAAAATGTGCGTGTGTGTGTATCGTGGTGTGTGCTATTACTATAGGCACACGCAGGAAGAACAATACTTATATAGAGTCACCTCTCCAGGTATGAGCGGCGATTATGGTACTCCACCGTTGTATAAGCTTCTTAAAGAGTGATTCAAGCCCTTCAACCCAAAGGCTTAAAAATTTTCAAGAGGTACTAAGAATAAACCTACGTTTTATCGTCTGAAAAGTCAATGAGTAAAAGAGACGGTGACCTGGTATTTCAAATAGTTTTTATTAAATTGTAATTTTTATAACTATTAAATATAAAGTTAATAAACATATTAAAAGAATATTTAAACATTAAACAAATATATGTTTCTTAGTAATCAAATATTAATTTAAGCACATTGAAATATGTGAAATGATCATGACGGCGTTGTAACCAATGAAGGGATATTAGTATAATGATTCAAGTATTAAAGTTCACTCATTGTATTCAAGTTCGAAAGTTGCTGTAGCAAGTAAAATTACTGAGGTAACGAGACTTAATATTTTAAGTCTCAAAACGACGAGTACAATACATTATAGGTCACTTCGATCAGGTGAACGTCTTGTAGTTTTATTGAATAGAAACAAGTGCTATTATAAAAACATATTTATTGTACAAAATGAAAAACATACTCGATGTTTAAACTAAATTTAAGTCTTTAAAATTTAATAAACATCACTAAGATCTTGTAAAGTACGTGTTAAGTACATAGTAAGTAAGTGGAGTGTGCGAAACTTCGTAGTTTGTTTCTGCAAACAGTAGCTTGTTTACGTAGAAAGCTTTCACCGGATAACATTTTAATTTTCTTCCTGCATAATGAAGTTTGTTAATGAGAGAAAGGTCTTCAAGAATAACTAGGTTCATAAAATTAAAATTTTAAAAAGTATTGTTTAACAATACTACAATCATAGTGGTAGCGGCTGCATAAACAGTTTCGATCTCACTCTATCAGTTGGGGCAGCTAAAAGGTGATAATGATCTCAAAATCATAAAATTTTTGGTTTTATATAGAAGAATTAAGTTCAAATTTCAACATCATGTAATCTTTAACATAAAAATCTTACCACCAACCAAACTCGATAACAAGTGGCCATGGAAGCAGTTGAATGTATAAATGATAATTTAGAACATGTAAGATAACATTTTTTTAAATCCTTCCAAATATTAAAGAAAAACTTATGCTACTATAAAATAAAAGCAAAATAAACTACACTTAGGGACGTTTTGCTTTAAAGTGAGCCCTGATAGTTTACTTTAAAAGATAAGAGAGGGTTAACGAGACAAACGGGGTGAAAATGCGAGGGTCGTGTGTAAACACCGCGGACTGAACCGTTTTTATACACGTTCGTGAAACTGAAAAAATACAAAGTTTCAGTAATGTAAAGTCAATCTATCCTATATCCACACGTGAGGATCGATTTATATTTCAGTAGGATAACCTACGTGAGATATTTAACAAAAAATAATAAACGAAATAGAACTCATTTAAAAAATATATAAAATTTGTAGATGTAGTCGAAATACATGCTATACAATTCGTGAATTCATGTGCTTTTGGCTATGATAAACCGAAACGTATCAACCGCCAACTCGGACTTGACTAGCTTAAAATACAGTATATGACTGGTAATGTAAGTTAATATCAAATCATAATCATTCTACGTTCGTCTTTGGACTCGTAAGAAGCAACAACTTTCATTTGTGAATATTAATACTGAATATTCATTATACTTGAATTATTTTTTGTTATTAATATAAATATATAATAATGTAACTCATGTGGCCATAAAAAAATTAATGAGAATATATAAAAACATATAATACATAAAATAAAGAATATGTAATATATAAAAATATAAAAAGAAAGCGTCCACTAATACACATATATTTAAAATTCAACACCTTTTTCTATTCAATAATTTTAATAAGACTACTAAGTAGCACTCAAATATTGTTTTTAACTTGAAAAGTGAAATGTAACATGGTTAAAAAGATATATTTACCTAAAAAATAATACTATTACATATTTGGATACATTAACACTTTTATTACATTTTAAAATATTCTTTAGGTTACTAACATTAGATGTAAAATGACCGACCCTACTCAAAATGTGCATATCCGCACAAATCCTAGGAGACATAAATCTTTTTGTATTACAGAAAAGTCACTCGCTTAGATTTTGCTACCCTTCGTCGCAGACTTAATCTGATATGCTGTATATCATGACATGTGGCTTTGATATTAGCTCTTGAAACAATTTCCATGTATACCTAAACGTAATTTTTGATAAATCTTGCGAAGACTTTTCTAATTTAATTTTTTTAACAATATGGTTGAAAGCGAAATGCGAAGTAAATTTTTGTTGCGATTTTTTTGTAGAACAGTTTTCTGTCTGGACCGGAAACAATAGAGCCTAGACAAAGCAACCATGATTGCTCCTCTGTTTTGCATGTTTAATTTTCTGACAATTTCATTTTCGGATTTCTACTCCCAGAGCGATTTGTTTTGGATATGTTATTATCTCACGATCTATATGTTTAATGACAAGCTGTCTAGTATGAGTTGGTCATGAATAATTTTCTATTAAATATCTTAAAGTTTTAGAGAATTAAATTAAATATTCTTTCTTCCTAACTCATGAGGTAATAAAACTATCAACGTTATTATGCAACGGAAATAAATTTCATAGTGTTTGTGTCCTGTGCATTGTTACTTGTAAATAAATTACCAAACTCTTTTCGATACTTTATTATATTTTGAGGAAAATAATTTTGGTCTAAACTATCTCGTTAAAGATTTACTTAGCGATGAAGCGACCAGTTTGATCAGATTTATGGCGAAACTAGTTAGTAAATGGTTATTAGATATGTAGCGATGTACCATACCATAACTTGATGTTCTGAAAAACTAAACAGACTATACTAAATTATTCATAGATGTTCCTTTCTGAGATATAATAAAGATATTTGAAATATTTTGTATGTGTATAATTACTTAATTTTTTTTGGAATTAGATGTCTGAAACAACTTTTAGCACCGGTAAAATAATGCCAATAATTTAACTTACGATATTTTGTTGTCCAAAAAGTTAGGTTTTAATCTATTCAATACATTTCCAAGTTCATACTTAATTTCCATTACAGAATATTTATCAAAAAAATTACTTTTGAGGAATATTAATATTTCTTTTATTAATACAGGAATACTAAAATTACTTATATTAATAGTAATATTACTTTGTTTTTCATTTTATTTGAGTGGAGTTTCAAACATTTTTGTATAAAGGTTCGCGTAATCGTAATTTGTTTAACTTTGTAACATTTTCTTGTGTAATAAATATTTTTTGTGAAGAGGTTGTTAAAATACTAACACTAAAACATATTGAATGAAAATAGACATCTTATATGTTGAAAGTTTCTTAATATATAAGAAACAACGAGAGGGGTATGATATTTACTTGATATATGGCTAGGTAAGATGTGATTTCATAACATGGTAATACTTAAGGGCAGAAATAGACCGACGGATAAATATCTCTATGTTTAAGTTACATTGTTAGGTAATTACTTATTTCATGATTATTGTTCTAATTAAAGTCTATGTATCTCTAATTGTAGCTGAACTGAATAATTTGTGATGTATTGTTAATAAAACTACTAAACTGCCTTCAGATTTCTTAACAGTGTAGTAATATATTTTTGTAAGGGCATATTCTTTGCTATAAGACCTATGATCTCTTTCTCTCACAAATCAACGATTTCATTAAAACGAAACCTTGAAATAAGTGTAGATTCGTTATGTATACCTTGTTAACTAATTTAATAAAAGTGAAGTTAAAGTTATTAAAAGGTTAAAATTAAGGTCTTATTTAGTTTATAGGACAATGGATAATAGTGAACATATTTAAGTTTGACCTTTTGACCTGTTTGTTACTTATATTACAATTCAGTGCACGTTTAGTCTTTCCTATAAACATTGTTGGACAACTCAATTTGCCGTAGATGGCATGATCAGAAGGGGAATTGTACGTGCCGGAGTTTACTTGTATTGTATTTTGCTGTGAAAATAAGAGTTCGTAGAAAATCGTAAATAAGAAATCGAGAGTAAAGAGAAACCTAGGTATTTGTGATTGAGTATTTTCGCAATCATTGTTATATCAGTACGTACACAATTCGTTAAAAATAATCGTGACCTTTTTCTTTTTGAGTTTTGTTGTTTTTAATAAAGCCTTTCGAGAAGTAGTGGATTAGATTATCAGCACCACTTTACGCTCAATCGTTGTGAATATTGAACCATACAACATTTATTTAATGAAATGATGATGATAATTATCGTAATGTTGAAAAATATTTTTTTTCACAAAATTTGCACATTGTTAATTTTGTTGTTTTGAAATGAGAGCGTGGGAGAAACTATATTATGTATATTAGCAAACTATATTGTACTCGAGTTTATATATTTAATTATAATTGACAAACATTAAACTTTTTTGAAGGAGTTTGTGTTACATATATCAGAATGATAGCTAATTTTATATTTCTTATTGAAACCCAAAAACCGGTTTGTGGTGTTTAATTAAATCAGTTACAATTATAGTTTATGAAATATATTTAAAAGTTTCTGAGACAAGAAATGTTTAATATTTGGTGAACGTATTTCCTGTCGCCATCTCGTTCTTACTTAATTAAGTATATCTGAACAGTAAGAACGGAGTGGAAGAAACGTGATCCTTCTGACAATGATATTAGAATTAAATACAGCACCGAATTCTTGATTGACGGATTTATTCATACATATTTAAAATATATTGGTTTAATTATTAATTAACTCTCTTATATATAGTTAGATAACATATCACTTTCACACGGTTAAGCGACAATGTGGCGGTGGATGTTTGCGATTTACTTTATAAGAATTTAGTCCAGGCAAACGAGGTCTAAAAACATCATCAACTTAACTTCTCGATGAGTTCTCAAAATTATCAGTCAAAACACAAGCGCTTAAGAACTGCGCCATAAAGGCAGTTAGATGATGTGTTGTTGGAGATTTTAAAAAAATTCTGAATATAATTCATCAATCTAAGCGTCATACTGTCACTTAAGTATGACGTAATTTCTTTATTTACTATTTCATTAATTCATTGGTTAAGATAGCTTTCGAGGACATATAAATTAAACCAACTAGTATTTGTCCAGCGTGGTGAACAAATACGCTTTATATATATTCTTAGGTTCTTAGTGACCACTTCATTTGTTTGAAATAGTTAATAATAAAAATTAGAGGGAAGTAAAATAAGTAATTAGAATTTCATTAAGAGAACGTAATGTTTTGATAAATCTGCTAAGGTTTTAAGATATTATCTGTAACTGTAAAAAGAAATATATATGTAAGAAAATAAATAAATAAATTAAATAAAAATAAATATATATATTTTCTTTACTAGTGAGAAAATATCCTGTGTTGTAGCTGTAGATACATTAAACTCATTGTTAACTCAACTATTTCAAAGTTATTTTAAACCCTTCGTATTTAAATAAGTTGTTTTACTAAGAACATATTTAGTTTGATAAATTGCCAGTTGGAGACGATCTGGATAATTTTTTTATCTTCAGTGTTTTTATATTTTTTTGTTTTGTTTGGCTTTAGTTATATTTCGTTTAAATTTTGTCGTATTAGTTATTCAAGTTTTTTTTGGAATTGACAATTTTTTATTACATGGATTATAATTTTTGGCTCTATAAAATGTGATTTATTTATATATATACCACACTCTATAAAGAGTACATACGTAATCCAGTTGATTTCTTAAAACAGATCTGAACACGATTTCCAGCATTGCTAACAAATCTATTAACAAGGACAAATTTACTCGAGATTGGATGACTCAATTTCTACGAATTGCCTGATACATATCTTGAGTATTGTAAATTCAAAGAGTTAGGTTACATAATAAATTACAATCTTTTATATTTAAAGAGAATTTATATTAAAATTGTTTCTGTTCATGTATATAACTCCAAAGTATGTACATAGTGGTCACCGAATATATAACGCTTCAAAGGCAAAATCATTTTATTTTTTCAATATAAATATCAAAGGAATACATTTTAACGTTTCTTACGTTATATAAAAGTTTTAGAGGTGCCTCCCAATTGACCGTTAAGCTGTTGCTTATAGTGTTTAGATTATATATTCCCATGACTATTATTAAAAAAGTTGTAGGTTTAAACAGTTTTTTGTGAAAGAATTTTTTCGGGCTCCGCAGGTTCTTCACTTAAAATTAAGTTGTGGTAGGGCTCTTACACGATTACGATCTGTACGTACAATCATAGTTACGCGACCTCAAAAAGAAAATCGAGTTAATTTAGATTGAAATCAGACCGTTCTCGTACCTACAGTCACTGCTAGAATTATCGCAATGTAATAGCGATGACCGGAAATCCGGAAACTATGGCTTGCTAGGGGCTCCTTAATGGATTTGCGGAGACTGTTACACGCCTTTAATGGTTGGTAGATAAGCATTAGCTTTTAGTGCGTGGAAGCAAATTCTTCCGACCTACAAATAGATAAAACTAAGAATTAAACAACATAAAGTAACAAAGGCAAGGCAATCTTTCATTATAAGATATTGTGATAATTAGATTATTTTATAACATAAAAAAAACGAGTTTACCATTACCAATACGATGTTGCTTCTTGATTGAAAAGAGGACCTAGGCTAGGGTCTTTAATAATTTAATTAACTACAGTGAGCTTAAAAGTAGAATTTAGGCGTTGAGATGAAATGGTAACTTACTATTGCGTATATAAGTGGAGTAGAACACAAAAGACTCAACAAGAAATAAAATGGAAAAATATAAGACCAAATGAAGAAGTTAATAATAAGATTATGAAGTTTTGTACATGACCTTTGTTCTCACTTTTGTTTAGTTTGTTCTCCCTTAAGTAAACAATGAAGGAAAACTTCGTAGGTACATGTTGAAATATATCCAGATAAAACACAGTAGTGTTTTTAAATCTTATAATGAATTACACAATTAATAAAAGTATCCTCCTACTAGATAAGTGGCGCTTGTTAGGATGTATATACCGCATAGTATTTTCCTTTTCATCACGAGATAATTCGAAGTTGTTATTTATAAAAGGAGATACTGGTTACACGAAATGCACACTGTAATAGTACTACCGGATTGTGATCAGAGGGGGTTTCTGTAACAGAACTACTTCCAGTACTTATGAATGTAATTTTAGTGAACCAATTTTGTTTGCCATTTGCTGCATATTTAAACAAAATGCCAAAGCAGGTTTTTAAGCTCGTTTAATATTTTCGAAAAGCTATTTTGCTAAAAGCGAAAGAATTTAAGTGCTTAGTAAGATCAAAGCAACCCCCTTTAATACCGTATCCGTGTTGAATATCAAAGCCAAAGCAAGTTATCAAATATTAATAAGCTTTCATTTACGGGACCATGTCATATAGTTAAATTAATTTTGTCCATTAGGGATATATATGTATTTATTTGTTTACAGATCACCTTGAGTGCTAATAGTAAAATTAAAAGATTGTTAATAAATTAACAATAAAATACAAACTATAATAACAGTACCGATAATTTTAATAAATTATTTGTACTGTCATTATCTTTATAATTGATATTATATAAAAAGTATATTGGTATTGACTTTACTAATAATTTAATTCAAAAAAACCTCTACAGTATTGATATAAGAAATAGGATTGTAGAAACTAATTAATATTCAAGATATGGCATGTCCTTACGAAAAGTAAGCCATCCAATCACTGCAAACTGTTGAGGCCGCCTTTGATCTTGTCCTCTCAAATAACTGTCATGCAAATAAAACAAAGTAATTATAAAAAGAAAAAGCTATGAAAATAAAGATTAAATAAAACTTATTTTCCTAACTTTTCTAAAGAGAAACTACTTTTCTAAAAAGAAAATTGACTATTTTATTTCACTCTAAGTGTAATATTTATTGTTTAAATCGCGGTATTAAAAAAGGAATTATCATAAGTACATGCTATGCGGGATGGCGAGTTTACCAAGCTGATACAATAAATAAATAATTAATAAATTAATCTTTATTTCAGACGTAAGTCCATATTAGGTTATTAAGGGTTAGTAACAGTATACAGCTTATTTATTAAGTTAATTACAAATTTTAAACTTGTCGTATATCAAGGAAATCATGAGGAGAATTGTTCTCGCGTACGAGCAAGAACAATACTCCTCTCGATTTCCCTATAACAACAGTCTCCTCTATGTTTCCTGGAATTATTTTCCCTTAAAAATATCAAGATGAATGTGATGGTGGTGATATTCTGACTCGTTTCCTACACGAGACATACATTTAATACACGATAAAGTCATAAATTAAATAAGAAGAGATATAGGCACAGAAATATTGTAGATGAATTCTTCCTTTCAAGGTTAATTGGATGCAAATGTTGAGAAATCGAAAATTGGAATGTCAAGAGGTAGACCCGCGATTTGCTAGCAGGCGATCCTTTCTGATTTACATTGGATTAAAGATTTTTGTTTTAGTGAAATATGTAATGTGTCTACGTAGTTTTTAATAAAAGTTTATTAAAAGAAATAAATCTATTTTCTAACGAAAAAGTTAAACGGCAACATATCCAATAACAGGTACACAATTTGTTAAAGTTAGGCGACGGAATAAGAACCATGTAATAAACAACTAACTTCCGGTTAAACTTTTGATATTGAGGTAATAATCTGGTAATGGTATATATATGTTATAAAACTATTACATTTTACAAAATGTATTGATTACAAAAAACATTATGAATAACATTTATTTAATAATTTAAGTATACTTCTTTCCAATATTTTGTGATAGCTTTAACTTTTAATATATTTATATATGCTTTTTTGTATAAATGGATTAGAATTCACGCTTTGAAAAGTAAAATACCTAAAATCGATATTAAGTAATCTAAGTAAAGCGAGCGTTTCTAAGTGCGTGCTTACGTAATCGGAACGATTAAATGTTTGATGCGATTACAGTGAAATGCTTTCAGTGAGCTTTCACCTATCTATTAGTTACGGATCAACTCGGACATTTTATATTGGAAAAATTGTTTTTATGTATTTATTTTAACTATGAATTTTTTATCTTATACTCCATCAGTCGACAGTTAGGAGACCATTATGGATATTAATACACAACGTTTTTTTTAGTTTTATTGTGTTAACTCGTATAATATTAGTAACTGTAAGACTGACGAAGTATTCGCTGATGATGCTTAATATTATTATTATTGAATATTATTAGCGATTAACGATTCTGCAATATTATCGATAAATTCATATACATTTCATTTCAGCATCAAAGACAATTTTTGTTTGACTCGCGCTGATGGAAAAAACCTCCGTTCTTACTTTTTCTCCGCATTAATTTGCGGACTCTCTCCCACTGCCCAATTGCTAAAACCTTATTAAGGACAACTCGAGAAGTCATCCGGATAGGAGTAGATAGTGTACGGATCAGGTCATGCCCTACCGACACAACGAAGTCTGAATAGTTCGGTGAGTACGTAAACATCGTACCAAACTTATTAGGTCGGAAACCATACAAAGAACCATAGTATATATAGAAAGCGGTTAGCTGATGCGCCATGAAAAATAGCATCAGCAGCTGAAAATAAAAAATGTAAAATAATTCTTGCAGTTACAGTTTCAGAAAATATTATAAAAGAGGTAATAATTAACATTAAAGAGACGCAAAGTTTATACTTATTTTAAAAGCACATAAGTTTTTTCATATTTTCGATACTAGCTAATTCATTAGGTATGAGTAAATTTACACTTTTATTCACCTCATTTGGAATGCAGCAAAGCCTCTCATTACATTAATGGCGACCGTCGCAATGAATTTGTCGTTAAGTAGGTAATCACGAATTTCTCACTTACGTGCCCCGACTAATATTAAAAAAGTTAGTTTGCCTTTTTTAACATTACATAGTGAATATATAACTCTTTTAGAATTCCGTATATATAGTTTAGGATAACAAGCACTGCTGCGATATTCCTGTACATCATTCAAAAAGAGGTCCTTCGCTTTACCGTTTGCTTCAGTTTCAACAGCATCCTTTAAATTTTTATGGGCTTGTAGGTATCCTTGCTGATAGAATACTGGATTCAATTACAGATAGATAAAGAAAAAGTATAACGTCACTGACATAAATGATGTCATTGCATTTCTTTATTATTCTATATGTTTACTATTATTAATTATGATACGCTTGTTGACAACAATTTGAAAAAAAAGAGGGTAATATTACACAACAAATTTAAATATAAACTTTTGTGACGGCATCTCATTTTATGTCATGGCCTCTGTACTAAGATAAGTAAAAGCGAGAATACTTAAAACAACAGTAAAAAGATTTTTTTGTTGTGGCATGGTCTCTCCTGATAATCTTACTTTAATTATATTTTTTTGTTTGAGAATTTGTCGAATAAATCTAGGGTCTGTCGTTCAAATAAAAAATATCTCGTCAAGTGTTTCGCTTTACTTTTACCCAAGCCGTTTGTTTTGTTTGCAGTGTGATTTCAGAAGTTGATGTTAACACTTTCCAAGTATACAGATAAGAGATAGTACATTGTAGTGTTTTAAAAATCTAGCAATTATAACATGAATTTAATTTAAGAAAGGATGGTAAAACTTTTTTTTTTGTTATTACCATAATATTTCAAACTTTTGGATTATAGTGACAAAAAAGGTTTGTTCCTATAAAAGCTGAGTTGCCACAGAATAGTTTTTTTGTAAACGATTTAGGTTCTGTTTATTTAATTTTCAGTTTATTGCTTCATCAGATTCAAAGTTTAAACTAAATTTATTTTTTATTAGGAGTAACGGACTTGTATCTGCGGTATTATATTCACATGCCGGCCGTACTTTAGATTTTGGGGTCAGTGACGCTAAAATTTTTTTTAAACAGTGGTATTGGGTCGTGATTGTGAATCATTTACTTGACAATGTGTCAGTATAAGTTCATACTTTATTTAAATCTTATATTTATATCAATATTCAGGTTTTTTTTTAACACCAAAAGAACGCAAGAAGTTATCTTGAATTGATACTTAAAGAAAGTACAGGCACGTGAAAGCTATATCCTTTTATCCCACTTTTTATCTGTACTTTCTTTTGTGTACTCAATAGCACCCTACTCAATGCATATGGAAGGCTTTTAGGGAAAGTAAACATCATAGATGCGCTACGTGGGGGTCATATGACGTTTACCTAATCCGTCCCGGTTTTTCACTTTCGCATGAACCTTTTCATCGTGAGTATAAAAGGCTGTATTAATAGACGTATTAAATTAAATGTTATCGTGGAGATTGCATGTGGTTTTCAACCTATATTTTCCTGAATAGTGTGGAATTTCATTATCATTATTTTTATTTATGGATATACAATACTGAGTCAATACAGTACTCGCCGAAAGTGAGAAATTTGTCGTATTTGCGTGTAATGTAAAACTATAACCGTTATGTAGGCAAGTAGAAAATCGCTTACGCGGAAAATTTTAATGAGTACGCTGTAGCAATTCATAAAATCATCAACGGTGTTAAACACATCTTGTTATAAATTTATACGCGTGGAAAGCCCTTGGAAGTTCCTTTTTTTAATGTAGTATGCATTTATTTGAATTTTTATGGTAATCATGTACCTTATATTTACTACAACATTACTTTATAACTACTAAGTATCATGGTTCTAAAATAAATTAATAGATACCATCTATATTATATCATTGAAATAGAGAGTAAAAAATCGTAAGATAACATTAAATGCTAAATATTATATATATAAAATCCAAATAGTCGTTTTTAAGTATCATATCTCCAACACTCGGCGACTACGAGGGATAGATCCAAGAAAACAACAAAAACTTTTTCAGAGTAATCGCCAACATACTGCTCTCGATCAGCCAAGTTTAAGGAGTAAAGCAATTCTGAAAATTTAAAAGTTATTATCCAGCAATGAATAATAGGATGAAACGACAATGAATTAACTGAACTATCATAAACAGCAATTTTATCACAGATCCCACAAGCACAAGATCTTAAATTGTTAAGTAAACCGAACAATAAAGCTTTTAATAAACCTGCCTTCTTTGTGAGTATGAGAAATAATCAAAAAATTACTTAAATTTAGCACTCTGAGAAGATTATAGTAGACAAGGGTGTAACAGTACAACATCTGGGTTTTGTCACCATTTTATTTAATCAAAGATTTATAGGATATACCTTAAGAAGGAATTAATAAAGTATATTATTGGAAATTATAAATAATTGCTTTGTAATATTTAGAATTAAATTTATACATTAGGCATTATAATTATTATAGATTTTTGTTGAGACAGTAGAGCGAGTTTCATAGAAATAATTGTCTGTAATAAAATTAAGAATTTTCAACTTTTTCGACTTTATAAGTGATTTTGGCTTCCACACGTTATCCTTTTTAAGTTCAATAAAAGGTTTTAATAAATAAATGAGGTGGTGTGTAACAACTACATCTGATTTATGCTCAAGTATTTGATGTGAACCGACAAAACCTTTTCATTTATATATTAAACGAGTTCATAAATATTTATATTTAGATCATTCGTATATTAATTTAATAGCAGAAATGGGATAACTCATAAATGCAAAGCGTTTTATAAAAGCCTAGTAAAGCTTTGAAAACCTTTTAATGTATTGTTCAAGTTTGCGTTTCACCTACACAGGACTTTATAAATAAATCGCAAATAATATTATGTGTACGCAATATATACATATTACAGTTGTTGTTAAACATTATAGTCAGTTATTCACTAAACATCGGTTTTTTCTTCAAGTCATTTACAAAACGAAATTAGACATTCTAGATAGATCTCATTTCAAAGCACTATTTAGATTACTCATCTAAATAATATTAAGCGCTGTGCGCTGTACAATAATGTTACCCAGCATTTCATTACTATGATCAGGGTCATCAGGTCGACCGTCAATGTTTATCATGACTTCTTGTTGGTATTAAAAAAATTTAAATATTTACTAACTTCTCTTAGATTTCTAAACTAATATTTTATTTAATTACAAAGCTAACAATTCACAAAAACTTTTTAACTGCGATTATAAGAGCTTGCTATTACCTATTATATGTATATTATGTTTATTAATTAAACTGTAATTGTGTGAGTACTTTACTGGGTTACTAGAAAGAGATCACTTATAGACGTTGACTTTACGATAACGCCTTGCACATTTAGATTGTAACTTTAGATATTTAAGTTAATTTGCTGTACAATATTATGTGCAATAAAGAGTTTATATATCTGTCTATTTAAAATGTCTATACGACACATAACATGTTTATTATTACGGAGGTCCCTGGTTTAGTTCCATGGTCTTTTGACCCACGTATTCTTCCGCTATAACAGAACTGCTGTGTTCAGGTGTAAATAAGTCTTCGTTAAATATGTATATTTACAGGTGACAAAAGTACGTATGTGAAAAATATAATCTAAGATATTTAATAAAAAAATCATATAAAAAATATTATTCTATCGCTATAGAAGCATTTATAATTTACCATTTATTTCCTAAAATGAAAAGGCTTTTACCTAAAATACGTTAAATCTCATATTGTAGCTTCAAAAAGAAGGATTGTAAATGTGCTCTAAATGGAGTACAAAAGAAGGTGGGTCATGTTAAATGAAAATAGAATATAAAATTCTTCTTTGTCAAATAATATAAAAAGAAATAAAAACATTGTATTAATTAAATTTTCACTATTTAGACTTAAAAGTTCAGATATTGTAATAGACGAGGATGAAGGTTTAATCGCTAACAATACTATATTTTGTTTTTCGTTGACGTCTGTAACTAGGTATCTTTTTAAACCAAAGGTTGCTAAATTATGAATGTTATTATTAAATTCCTTTTAAGCATATTATACATATTTTAATGAAGAAATCAATGTTTAACATGTATAAAAGAAGTCAAGAAAATATTACTTAGGGCACAAAACGTGTCGTACTCGCAAGTTTAAAGTCATCTAGGACAATAACTTCACGAAACTGTAAAGAAAACGCGCACAAAGGGATTTGAAAGCATCTGCAGCTCGAATACAGCTTTGGACTGCAAATTACAGGGAATATAGTGAGTGCGCTGATACTCCGCGTCGTGCCCGCCAGTACCCAGCGGCTTCCCGCAGTGGCAGGACGCATGTGGCAGAGTAGCGCTTAGCCGCGGCATCGGACGCGTTATGTACGATCCCGTAGCACGAATATACGTCGGCAAACAAAAACAAAAAGTGATATGAGTTGTGCGTCCCCTAGCTCAGTATTCCGGCTGACTTTACTAATACTAACTTTCATAGTATCGGCCGCTTTCGTCGCCAGTGTCGTGTGGTTATTGCGAACCCGGGGCACGGCCAGTCAATATGAGAATTATTACTTGTCGAGAATTAATATAAGCGCAGCTAGACCGAACGGCGAAGGGAATAATGTGACCGCATCGCCTGTAGCCGACCACTACAAAGACTTGATTAAAATAGAGATAGCGATGCGGCGAGTGGAAGAGAACAGTCGTAGACTGAAAGAGTACACGAAGTCATTATTGTGGGATAATAAAGATAAGTCACTGTGGTGTGTTTTATTCAAGGATAGTGAAAAAACTTTGAAACCGAGTAAAAACAGACATTCTATCGACGAGGCTTACATACGTGCGTTAAGGGAACAGAAAATGAGAGAATCTACAATACATTTAAGGCACCATGGATCACGTCATCGAAGAAGAGAGGAAGTGCAACCTCATGTATCATATTTAACCTAAATAAAGTATATTTGTATTGTCTAACAGTCTGTATAATCAATTCTCTTTCAACCATAGTGTATACAATGTGTAAATATATTTTTGTAAGTGTATATAAAGGAGAAAAACAACGTAATTTGTTGAATTCAGACAATACTTAAATAAATCGTCGAAAACTTCTGTTTTACGTTTTATTTCACTTTATAATGTTCTTTTAAAGAAAATTACTTATTTATTATTAAACATAATTAAAATGGTGTGTTAACACTATCATTTTAATCTACAATTAATTACTACAAACATTGAAAAATGCTGCCACATTTTTTTTTAATAGAGACTATTAGAGAATATTGAATTTTCAATTTAGTAATTGGGTAAAAGTGTATAGTAGTCTTTGAAGTAAATATAATGAGATTTTTTTTTTAAATATTTCATATTCATATTAAATATCCAAAGGTAATTTATACATACAAACTATTTAAATGTATCATTAAAGTAATGAATAAAATTTTTTTGAACAAAGTATCGTATGTTTAGTTTCCTAAGTGGGTTTTCATTTAAACAATTTAACCTTAGTTTGATCAATTCAAGTTTAAAACAGTTCACAAATGGTTTATTTGAGAGACGTATAATTAAATATGATAAATTTTTAAGGTAATCACCCTTAGCATAAAAGTACCACGATACCCAGGAAGCTACAATATTTATTAGCGTGATAGTAGATTATATATATAGAGCTAGTAAAGCGTCGTGTGACGAGTAGCTCAATTGCCTTTAAAACACTTTCGTAGTGTTACCAATAAATGACCACCATGGACACAACAATTTAATACTTTAAAAATAAATGATATGTAAGGAACCCTCAATTTCGCATATAGTCGTTAACTTTTTATCTCACCGCGTGGAAAATGCCTCTTTTTGGACATAAAGTTTGATGTCAGTGTATGTCGCACTAACAACGACTAAACCTTCCACGTCTTGCCATATTCACTGCTGTATTACAACGCCAGGGGAATACTTTCCCACGCACGTGTCTTCTGTAACGTTAGCTACAACATGCGGGTTTTTCTCTAGGGAGAACTGCTCCTCCGTTCTTGGTAAGGAGTGACTGAACATAGTGTGGCTTTATAATAACCATCTGATATTCATTTAGATGAATGCGTGAATAGACTGATTCAGATCAGCTTTACACGGTGGTACGATTATCTTAATTTTATCATGGATGATCAGAGCATCGCGATCTTTGGGGGAGGCCTAGGTTTAGTAGTTGACGTCTATCAGCTGATGATGATGAGTTATGTACAAATAATTTACAAAATTATGCCCAGACAGATAGGTGACGATCAATCTTCTGATATAAGATGTTGTAATATTAATTCTTATAATAACTATACAAAACACTGTCACAACTATATTTTTAAATCCAAATGTAAAGTATCTTAATGATGTATTATGGTATTTTTTAAAAAGGTTGTAGGATTTTGTGAAAAATAAATGCTAACAAAACCTTTACATCTACCAACATGAACAATAAATACAAACAGCTTTATATAAATAGAGTACATGAACATAAAAAAATATTTTTTATCAGTAGCAAATCTTATAATTTCTAAATAACTAGCACCTTCAAGCTGCTTATCGATATAAAGTCCGTTACTTGTCAGAGCGTTGATAAATCACTGCAGAGATTATGGCTGAACCGATTGCTTTTAACAACCACACTATAAGCTATAGGTTATATGGCTATATTTATATATATATTTACCACAACAAATTTGGCTGAAATCTTTTCATTTACAGTTATCATTTATTATTTTAAAAAAAAATGTTTACAAATGTTTTTTAAAGAGTAGCTTCGGCGCAGTGGCTGTGTTTATTTTAAAACAAGTAGAATTTTTGGTTGATAATTACATTAAATATATATTATTAAGAATCTCCTGGATAAATAACACATTAAAATAACAGGATTGTTGTATTTCGGTTACAAAGATATGAAAATCAGATAATTTCAGGTATGCACGGTTTTCCTCACTCCGGCGTTTGCTTAACATCGTTTGAAGTTCAAGTTAAGTGTTAGCCCGTTGCACATAAAAAACAGGTCCCGGTACTAAAATTTAAATATTAATTAACATATTATTTGCACGTTTTAAAAAAAAATCGAATTTTTAAGTTTTCTAGTTACTTATTAATCATTATTATTTATCGATTCTTTATATCTCACTACAAGAGATTAAAATTTTTGTAAACGCGTAATAGTTTTAGTTCAAGATTCATTTTGTAAAGTATATTTTTTTTCAATTAATAAGAAATGTTAACATATTAATCAAATATTAAGTCATAACATAGCTATGTTTTAGTTCTGTTAGAATTATATATTATTTAGCTATGAATAAGTTTTGTTACATGTTCTGTAAAAATTTGTTACAGTTAGAACAAAAGCTTTTTCGGTAGTATTTGAAATTGTTGGAGTAAAAGCATTCCTTCTCCATCTGGCTGTCAGACCCTTTTCATTTCTAATTATACAGTACTACTGCTTCCCTTATACTCGTCTACAGTTAAGTTTACTTAAGTGTTAACTACTTCGGTTGAAAAATAACAAGGGGGTAGTTAATTATTGAAACCTTGTATTAACATAGTAAGTTCAATTAAAGGAATAAACTTTTTTTGATAGACAGTCATATCAGAAACAATGTTCAAACCACTATTACACAAAAATCAAAAAACTGACTAAACTTAGATGGTCAAAAGCGTGTTATTGTCCTTGTAGTTTAATCACTTGCAGTTTTACCACTTGAGTAATAGCAAACCAAAGCAATTTCATCAAGCAATAGACATTTTATCGCTACTTACAAAAGTTTATGTTTTAATGCAAAAGGTCGTGATTCTTAACATCAGCAAAAAAGTGCGAAATTTTCTCCGAACTGTTCGATGGTTATTTGTCTCAAATACCGTGAATTGAGACAAAAATAACATAAACGCCTTTAGAGACAAATTTTTTATGACAATATTGTTCAAATATTTTTTGTAAAATTTCAAACAAAAACCTTAATAAATAAACTGTTTTTATAATGATGCTAAATAGAGTTGGCTCGGTAATTTCACAGGTACAGACAGAAGTTTAAAAACATTTCACAAGTTTAATAGCTATATTGATACAAGGTAAATTATTAAATAATACTGTATTCAAAGACAAAGATCATAATCATAATGTTGCCATACTTTAGTTCACATAAAAAAATTTTTTGGTTGTATAATAAACTCTTTAACATTTAATTTAGTCTTACTGACCCTTTTACGCTACGTTTATTTCTGAAAAAGCCTTCGGTAACGTTGTACATTATTAATTAAAGTAAACCGAATATTCTCTAAATCTATTTTTAGCATTAATAAACCGTCAAAAGGTTGTTTATAAATAGAATTAGAATAGTGATTAAACTATAAATTTTTTTTTATTCGTTGAGGCGTAGACGCGAGCAAGGCGTTCTGGTGGTAAATGATACCTTTGTCCACAACAACGTGGCGATTATTAAGATGGTATACACAGCACCACATCATCTTGTCGCCTTGTGGCATAAGATGTTAAATCTCGTTACACCACTAATTTAAATAGCATACAGCACTCCTCAAAGCGGAACACAGTAATGCTTGTACATTATTATTTGGCGGAAGAAATGGGAGCTGCGATGGTACCTACCTAGATAGTCTCCGGGAACCTACCACCCGTAAGGTAAAACTATTTTGTAGAAAAAAAAATATGTTGGATACAGTCCTGTTGGACTGTGTGGACGAGAGTCAATGTCTTAATATAAAGAAAAAACTTGTGTATTGCACAATTCATGTGTTCGTATAATAGATCATGTATTATTATATTATACGAATAGATCTATCTGTACCCGAATATAAAGTAATCTGTACAAAGCTCATCAGTTCTGCTTTCTCTTTTTTTACCGCAAAGTATGTTACCGAAATATATTACTCCCTAGCTTGGTGGTATCTGTTGCCGAGGATTGTTTTGGTCCACCGCTGCTTCTACTTCTGCCGCTATATGTTAGAATGCAAAGATAAATTATAAATTATATGATGGAGCTAATTAAAAACTCAATAAACTTGATCGTCTACTCAATAACTGCATGAGATTTATTTTTAACCTTCGAAAATTCGACCACATATCTTCCTATCGCTCTAAGCTGCACTGGTTGCCAATACGACAGCGTCGTTCCGTACG
>DWLS01001084.1:0-23921 GCA_018246255.1 Pachliopta kotzebuea | reverse complement strand
GAATATATACCATGTACTTAAAAGCTTGTAAGGAGTGTTTTTTTATTAATTTAATAATAAAGAAGTTTAAATATTTATTTCGCTTGTAAACAAAATCTGTTACTAAAATATTAAAAAACCTTTTTTTTATTTACCATTTTTTCTAATATAAAAACAATCAGCCTTGAGCTTAAAAAAAATATAGTCTTATCTATATTCATGAAAAGTGAAGTTTTATCATAAAAGTGTATTTTTTACCCCTTTTTTTTTGAAAAATTATAATTCTTGTTAGCTAAAATGGATATATACTTTTTTGATTCCTTTTTGTTATTTATTTTTTCATAGTTTATTTTGTTCTTTAATGGATTAATTTTAAAATTTACTTGATTCAATGACAATAGGGCTATAGATGGACAAGCATATTCTTACAATTGAAACATTGTGGTGCTGTTATTAAAAATTTGTGGATATAGTCTGGCTGGTTAGATTAACCCTTTTTACCATTATAACTTTTCATGTAGCCTTGAGAACAAACCAGGGACATACCATCTTAAAAGGCCGACTGTGAGCAGTTGTACCACACAGACTATTATAGTTAGTTTAATAGGTAATAAAAAATTCTGCATATTTTATAGATACTGACTGAGCACCAGCCGGGGACAACAATAATCCTGTAGATCAGCTATTCGTATTCAGAATATTCTTGGGGCTTTCTTCATAGATTTCTTGAGTTGGGTAAGTTTTGATTATTTATCATAAACATATTTATTATGGATTTTTAAAATAAATTGTGAAAATATAGAAAGAAATCAAATTTAGTTTTCAAAGGAATTTCGAAAATTAAGTTATTGTTGTCAAAACTTTTATGACATTGAACTTTGTAAATTAATATTTATTGCCATTGTACAATTTTATAAAAAAATTAATACCTAAAATTAACGCGGATATAGGCTGTATTTGTTACATAAGAATTTTTTTAGGAGACATTTTGATCGAAAATTATCTAACATTCTTGCCAGTTACATAACTTTTGAGTAAGAAAAGAATTATATTCTATTCAAAATTACGCTTTGGGTCTTCTTTTTATCATTTGTCCCATCTTTTGACCCAGGGCTTGTTACACTGATGAATAATATGAAATGTTTAACAAATCCATTGCCTATCTTTAATTAGATAATAATAACATTCAAAATCATAATTTCATTCATCTTAAATGTACAAAACATAAAAATTTAGGCAATAACTTTAAGCAAGTAAACTTTGGCATTTTTCTTGTTGTTATAGAGAACTTGATACTAAAGCCAAATTGATTGTTTTAATGAAATAATATATATTATTGTTTCTTTTTATGAATAGTAACTTATTATTTATGTATACAAATTTAAGTTCTGTAAAACTGAATATTTTTAAATAATTGTTGTAAATAACAAATAAAAATTACCATGTATGTGCTGCCGTCTCTTTAAATGTTGCTTCCATCAACGTAATTATTCTATATATACTTTTAGCAAAAAACTACCCTTTTTAAAAAAAGACAGATATATGATAAATGTGACACAGATATATAAGTAAAAAAAGATCGTCTCCATTCATATATATTTTATTAGTTGCTGTTAATATAAAATATGAACAAAAAGTTTTAGTATAACAAAATTTAACACTGGTTTTTAATAGAAGTGTCACAGCTATCTTTGAGTGTGTTTATATTAATTCCATATCTTGTTTAGCCCTAGTTTGATAAATTAAAATAGCATGTATTTCCATTATTTGACATTTTGTATAGCAATTTTATTTTAATCAATAATAAAATATATTTTTTTTGTTTGTGTTATTTGATTTTAGCGTTATATTTTATTTATTTTAAATAATAGAGTGATATTTTAAAATTTTATTAACATATGGTTATTAAATAGTTTATTTTGTTTTTAGTTATAGTCAACAATCATTTGGGGGGGGGGGGAATTAAAAAAAACAAGTATGGGGGATCGAAATAAACCCATTAAATTTGGTCCCGAATGGTTGCGTAACTTTACTCCAGAACGTAATTCTAACAGCTCTATCAGCAATTGTCAAAACTCTCCAACCTCGTCAACAACTAGCCCACCATTAGTAACTGCATCCCCTCAGGGACATGCAGTTTCTACAAGAACAACGATTACTGGTACAGCAGGGACGTCAAACGTTGCAGTTTGTTCAGGAGGAACAACACAGGGCGCATCTGTCAATTCCAATACAAATACTAATACAGCATCAGGCGGAAATTCCAAGAATCTTACAAACAATGTCCCAAAAGTATTGCTTGCAAAGCAAAGGTAAGTCCTTTTTTTTAAGTCCATCAAATTAAATAGTTGTTTATATTTTTTTTTATCAAGATTGGCAGCATTACGCCAAATTATAATTATTTTCTTGGCAGATTTATTTCTTACTTACTTATTTTGATTTATACATTGATGCCTAATATTATAGTAATGACTAGAATTATTTATTGATAGAGGTGTAGACTAATTCTCAAATGCTTTTCAGGTATGGGAAAGAAGAAATGTTGGCATTTTACGATAAAAGTGTCGTACCTCCTGAAGAGCTGAAATATTTTGAACTGATTTATAAGCCGAGAGGAAAGTCGCCAGAAGGATTAAACAGCTCCTTTGAAGAAACAGTACTTTAACTTTTTTACTTTTTTCTATAATTTTTTGAAGTTATGTCAATAAACACATTTACGATTGGAATTCGAAATTACAATTTATAATGTGAAGAGAAGGCCACCAGAATACGTAATAAAACACTTAGCCTCAACCACCAGGAAATGGCGGAAGTAGCGATGGCTAAGTGTAGTCACTAGCGACACGAAAAGTTGCGATCTTAAAGTAAGCGATATCCGGGACAGAGCAAAGTGGTGCGAACGAAAAAGAAAGGCAGATACTATCAAATAATGGCACAATTGCTAAAGAGAAGATGAAGATATTAACAAATCATTTTCTTTGTGTTCTTACTTATTTATATTTCATACCCGTAACTGTAATAAATATTTATAATTTACCTCTATATTTTGTAGCGTATAAATACACGAGGAACTCCTGCAGAGATTTCACAAGGCGAGAGATTTAACCCTGGCCGTGACACAGGAAGAGGCACAAGTAGTGATAACCGTGGTCGTAGTCGCATGCCATTTGTACGACAGCCATCAACTGTAAGGTATTGTTGATCATATGTTAAAATTAGATGAAGGGCTGGATAGGTTATGCCGGACTTGTAGAAAATGAAATATCTGTGATAGTTTCTTCCTTATTTAATTTTTATTGATTGTTAACTTATTTTGGGTTTACATGGAAAAAAAAGTATAGTTATTTAACAATTATTAATTATTTTAGTATATTTAAGATTAATTTAGTTACAGAAATGCATGGCAAACAGGAGCTACAAGACTACCATTATCTAATACTGCTGCATCGGAAGATGCAAATCCATTAAGACCTCGGGGCTCAAATAATGCTATAACACCTTCGTCTTCAAGATCTAATTCTGAGCTACCAGAATGGAATCCGAATCGAGTTTATAGAAGGTATGTATATTTTGATTCACTTTTTAAATCCAATATCATTATTTGATTAAAAACTTTTTTGTAATTTTTTGGATCTCACACTAAATGTCTCTTACTCATATTGTGTTTTTGCTGCTATGGCAGCAAAGACATAAGCTAGTAAGCTGTAAGTAAGCTTTCACCATCCTGTGTCTTTGTCATTGAACTTTATAGTGAAGAAACTCATGACTGGAAGTTATAGTTGTATATCAGTCTCGGTAATGGTGCATCAATGCTGTGATTTGTACACCAAAAAGATTGTAATATTATTTTTTAGAATAAAAAATGCATTATAAAACAACCAGGCTTGTTTCAATAGCAATCGTTAAATGTATGCCAGCACCTTAGGACTTAAAGAGATCGTAGATTAAATTATGTATGTTTATTCAATAAAATTATTAATGTAGCTTTCATTCATTCATCAATATGAGAATGACGTGACAATAGTCTTCTCATGACATCAGATATAAGATTTAATGTATGGCAAAATGTAATTTGCACTCTTTTCTTTTGTAGACAATTTTTAATAACTCAAAGATTTTAATAATTTAAATTAATTATCTTATAAATTGAAATGTTTTAATAGCCTAAAAGTCTATAATCACATAGATATGCTGTGAAAAAATCTTAGCTTTGGAGGAGTTCAGCTATAAACACTCACTTATATTGCGCTACGAAAGCTTCGCTAGCTCCTCTCTAATTAGTACAAATATAATTTATAAGTAATATATAAAACAAGTGGTGTAATTTGAGCTTAATTAATTAAGTTTTAAGTCAATGGAGGTGATACATACTTAGGGCAGACATCTCCAAAAAATGATATCTATTTCATATTATATCTATTTTCACATTATTTAAATATGTATGTTACTCTACAGGCGTCAATTTTATAACACTAATTGGCGACAACCACAGTACCAAGAAGAAGGAGACAAATGGAGATCGTCAGATGCTGCGCGGAAACGGCACAATGTGGATAAGTGGAGTAAGTGTTATACTTTATGTTCAAAATAATAAAATAAATTATAAAGTTACTGTATATGATATTATACTTCGTTCTTAGATCGTGATTGGGGAGAAAGAGCACCGTCATGGAATCCAAATCGTCGGACATGGGTAGGAGCGGATAAAAACACTGATGATAACTTGCCAGAATGGTTAGTTTCAATTTAGTGCCAAACTTGTCTATTTTTTGAGTAAGTTTTCTGGTAACAACTTATTCACTGTTTTTGCTGATGGAAACACTGGCCGTCAATTTGGACCACTCTTTGTCTGTTTTTATACATAAGTGCCCTATCCTCCATAACCCTGTAGTATGAAGCTAATAAAAATAAAACTAAACTGAATGCTACTTGCCATAGCTGGTTAAGATGTTGGAGAAGGAGATCAATTTGCATTTCATTACTGTAATTGTGATACATCAAAATGTCTATAGTGTTAGAGTAATTCCCATTAATTATATGCAAAATATTGAATTTAACAATTTGATTATAATTACACAATCTGTAGGGCCATAGATAACACCGTTGGCGGAGCTGGATCCTTTGATTCAACTGGAGCATTTCATGGTTATAGCAGCGACGATACTAGCTCGCCTAAAGCACTAAATACTACATACAGTAAGTTGCTTTAAAATAAACATCCTTCAATGTATATCCTATTATCATAGTCTTGTATATGATCCTAAATAATAATTGATATATTGGGTTGGGGGAAAAGAAATTTTTTACTTTTGCCTGAAATTAATGATTTAACATGTTCCGGATTGTCCGCTTTGGGTTAAACTACATCGTTTTGTTGTATAATTTATTGCCATTTTAGAAGTCGCTTCATAGTGCCTTTTCTATAGAAGTCTTGGTCATTGCTTTCGAAAAATTTATCAAGCGATTTTCACAATCTTCTCTCGATCCCAATATCTTACCACGCAGAAAATTTTGCAATGCGTGAAAAGGGTGGAAATCGCTTGGAGTGAGGTCTGAAGTATATATTCACTATACATTAAAACTTCCCAACCAACGTCCCTGAGTTTTCTGGCAAGTTACTACAGACGTGTGTGGCTTGGCAATGTCCTGATGGAACACACCACCTTTTCTGTTGACCATTTCTGATCAATCAGCTTCAAAAGGTCTAGAACTCGAAAGCAGAGTTCTGATTTTTGTGTTTGGCCATATGGAAGCAACTCATAACAAATGATTCCCTCCCAGTTCCCCCAAATACACGGTACCATCTTCCTGGCCGTTCTGGTTTGGCCACCATTTGAGCTGATTCGCCGCGCTTTGACTTTGATTGTTTTCGCACAATATTGTTGAATTTAACCCTTTTCTCATACCCATCCACTATCCGTTTAAGAAATAGGTAGGTCAGTTTCATTTCCTTTATTTAACGGTTTCATGGACGTAATTTAGATCTATCATGGTTATTGGTGTAGTACTCAAACATCGTGCTTCTTTTTAAGTTCAACTTTGCTCAAATGGTTTAACACTGTTTTATGGTCGATCTTTAGCTTCTGGACGACGCTACGACTACTAACAACTTTGATTATTTGACTTCCATTCTTCCAAAATTGTTGACTTCCATTTTTGTCACCCTGTACCTCAACTTAATGGACTAAACATAAAACTATTTTTTTTTGGTGTGAAATGTCACTATGATAAACGTAAGTTTTGAAATTGTTTGATTTACACTTTAAAAGATGTTGATCCCTACAGCCGTCTACGGAAAAAAAATTTAGATTTCTTTTTCCCCAACCTATTATTTATTGTTCATAGTGTATGATAGTAATAGGTCTTCACCTATGAAATTGCCATTCTGCTGTACTGACCATTTCCAGTCAAAATTATTTTAGACCAAGAATTCTAATTTCAAATGAATTTTATTTTAAAAACATGGAATTCTTTTTCCGAAATTAGTCATTTGTTTATTGATTAGTGTTACATTTTCATCGCGTTTCAATCTTTTCTTTCATCATGGACACGTTAAATATTCGAGTAATTATGGAATATAAATACCATCGTGGCAGCAACGCGGCACAAGCGGCACGCAACATCAACAACGATTACAGAGCTAACACTACAAACCAACGCACTACCTGTTACTGATTTGTTCGTTTCCGTTCTGAAAATTTTGACCTGAAAAATGTATTTCGCGGTCGTCCGAAGACTGGTCGTCAATGACGAATTAAAGGCTATTGTGGAAGCTGATGATATACAATCTACGGCCGATATAGCAGCAGCTTTTGACGTTAGCGTCAAAACAATATTGGTCCAATTGCATCAAATTGGCAAGTAAAAAAGCTTGAGTAATGGGTGCCCCACGAAGGCAAGGCAATGATCGCTACCGCGAAGTATGTTTCGAGATTTGCCTTGCACTGCTCAACAGACTCACAAATGAAGTAATTTTGAACCGCATTGTTACCTGCGATAAAAAATGCATTCTGTTTGATAAACGCAAGCGTTCAGCAAGTTGGTTGAATCCTGGTTCAGTACCTAAACAAAACTTATCCTTAGAAAAGTGATGGTGACTGTTTGGTGGTCTAGCGTCGGTCTGATTCATCACAGGTTCTTACCAAACGGGGTGAGCACTACGGCCGATGTGTTCTGTGAAGAACTGAACACAATGATGGAGAAGCTAGCATCTCTAACCAGTATTGGTCAATCGCTCGCCTCCGCTGCTCCTGCTCGACAACGCGCGACCTCATACTGCACAGCAAACGGTTTCCAAGTTGCAAGAACTGGGGTTTGAAGCTCCCCGTCATCCGCCCTACTCACCAGACCTTGCGACTACGGACTACTACTTTTTCCAGAATTTGGATAACTTCTTGGCGGGAAAAAAATTCAATACCCGAGAGGGGCAGTACAAAATGCCTTTGAAGAATTTGTTGCCTCTCGTCCGGCTGATTTCTTTAAGGAGGTATCAGTAAACTGCCACTGCATTAGCAAAGATGCATTGATTGCATGGATAATTACTTCGATAAAACAAACACAACAAATAAAAAATACTTGAAAAAAAAATCGTTTAAATTTTTTCATACAAAACGGCAATTTCATAGATAAAGACCTAATTTGTTATTTTAACCCATCATTGAAGGAAATGTCTTAAATAATTTGCAACAATGTATTTAATTGTACTTCAGCAAGTTCACAACTACATGGAACCTTTATGCGTTCAAGTACAGATGAAGATAAGTCAGAAGACTGGTGGGCTTCTGATAAAGGAAAGAAACTTTCGGAAAAAAAAATAGATGACAACAATGTCAATTTAAAAAAGGTATAACAGGTGAAACAAAACACGTTTTTAATTATTTATAGGAAATATTTTATATTTACGTTTACATAATTTCAGTTTCCTAATATTGAAGATAATGAAGGCAACATTAATAACCTAAAAAACCCAATAAGTATGAAAGATAAAACTTTTACCATTGATAATTTAGATGATTCTCCACTAGAACTTTTAAATGAAGATGGTAACAAAACTGAGTGCATGGAGAGCACCACCTCTAATGAGGAAAAAAATAACAGTACATCTAGCAAATTTTCAGAAAGTAAAACTTATGATGTACTTATAAGAACTGACATTGGTGTTGAAGAAGTTGCTGATGATACAAGCAACTTTCAATCTGTTATGATAACTCAGAACAATAGCTTGCGGCAGAAGCATCAAAATATTGTTGCTTCTGTGAGTGACAATGCATCCAAACAAAGCCAAAATTCAACTTCACAATTACTACATTCTACCCTCAAGTAAGTGAATTTTCTTTTTATATTTCTTCTTGGCACTACTGTGATAAAGAAAAAGGTCTCTCTAACTTGATCTCTCATATTAAATAGAGGGAAATGAATATATCATATAAACCAGCCAGTCACAATCACCATCTTTGTCTATGGACCTAGATTGCTGGATGTACATACCTTTATTGAACAGCCATATTGTCGAAACATAAATATAACCAAACTTTTACATATTTAATAAAATATCAGAAATATTCATTATAAACACATAAAAGATTTCTGTTTTTTCTTTAGTATTATCCAATGTTGGCAGGACATTTATTGCATGTTATTTCTTTCATAAGAGTAATTAAGTAAAATGTCAAACAACTAATTAGTGAATCGTGTTTTAGTCATTAGAAAATAAGAAATTAATAATACTATTGATGTAAAACTTCCATAAAAGATGTTTGGTAAAATTCAATTTCTATTTTATTTTAGTGACTCGGGGCAAACTGCAGATAATTTTATGGAACAAATACTTGAACTCACATTAGATGATTCGAAGACAGAGCCTACAAAATTAACATCTAAAAACTCTGCTATTTTAAACAAACATTCTGAAAACGGTCCATTACCTTCTAGTTCCAGTATTCCTATAAACACCCAAGGGGTTAATATTTCAAGTAATGTGTTATCAATGACATCTGCAGTGTCAATAACTGGTAACCAAAATGTGTCTATACCTATTTCTGGATTAGAAACAAATCCCAATAAATCAGGAGGTTCCCAGCCAGGTGGTAATAATTCAGATCAAATTCAGACTGGAGGATACCTGGTTATGGGATCTAATTCAGGAGGAATACAGACTGTTGGAATACTAGTAGGTGGAATGCAAGCAAGAGATATTCAGGCTGGTATTTTTCAGCCTGTAGGAAAAGAACAAGGTGGAATGCAAATAAGCAGTATGCAACCAGGAGTTTTGCCACCAGGTGGGATACAATCAAGTGCAATGCAATCAAGTGCTATACAATCTGCTAGCATACAACAGAGTGGATTACAACCAAGCACTGTACAAGCTGTTTCTATGTCACTGGGCACTATACAACCGAACAGTATACCTCCTGGAGTAATACAACCAAGCAACATGCAATCGGGAGTAATACAACCAGGCAGTATGCAACTGCCAGCCATACAACAGGGCGGAATACAACCAGGCAGTGTGAAACCAAATGTAATGCAACCAAGTGGATTGCAATCAGGAGGAATACAAGCAGGAGGATTGCAATCGAGAGGGATGCTTCCAGGGGGAATGCAATCTAGTGGAATGCAATCAGGTGGAATGCAATCAGGTGGAATGCAATCAGGTGGAATGCAACCAAGTGGAATGCAACCAAGTGGAATGCAACCAAGTGGAATGCAACCAAGTGGAATGCAACCAAGTGGACTGCAATCAGGAGGAATGCAACAAGGTGGTGGGCAATTAAGTGGTATGATACCCAGTGGAATGCATCAAGGTAGAATGCAGCAAGGCCGTATCCAACAAGGTGGGATGCAAACTTCTGCTATACAACGCAATATTATGCAGCAAACCGGTATACAACAAGGTGGAGGCATACAATTACCTAATTTGCAACCAAATGGTCTTCAGCCTGCTGTGTTACAATCTGGAATGCAAATTCGAAATCCTGCTCTTAATTCCACTTTGGGACTTTCATTTGGTTCAGGAAATAATGGATTAATGCTATCAATGCAAGGAGTTCCAACAACAGTGTTGCCTAACTCTGCTCCTGCATTAGGTACAACGGGATTGCAAGGTCGTAACTCAATAATGCCAGGTTTTCCAACAAGTGGTTTATCAGTAATGCCTGGTCCGAATTTGCGAAATTCCTCTATATTTTTGGGACAAAATAGTAACTCTGTAAGTATTACTTTTCCATAGTATTAAATTAACATCTGTAATGATATTCATAAGATTCTATTGACTTGAGCTACAGTATGAGAAGTATCCATTTTCATCTGAAGAGCTCTTTCCTTTTTAACATACGGCAGTATCAGCAACAGTGTTTATAATTTTTTTTAATATGATGGGATAACAGTACTGAAGTACATAAACAAAAAGTACTACAGTAGGTAAAACAGTAAATTTATGTAAGTTACTGTTAACTATCTTGTTAGAAACAATTTACTGTCTAAATAGTTAAAAGTGATTGTATAATAAAACAGTTAACATATTATTATTTGTTTACATTAGATGCAGTCCTCAAATGATCCACAGCTCCCCAACCATGGGTCACAATCAAGTTTGTTAACTATGCATAATCTTCAGCTCCCGAACTCACAGGCTTCATTTGGATCCATCTACAGCAATGTGGTTCCTGTTTCGCCGGGACAATCTTCACAAAGTATCCCGAATCCTGTTGATCAGTGGTATTACCAAGATCCTGAGGTATTTCAAAAAAATTTTTGTAACTTATGTAGTTTAATTATCTGTTAGTGACCATCATCTCTCTCTTGTAGTCTGTTGCTGAACAGACTTTATCTTTGTCCAAGTTGAATGGACTAGAAAGATTTGGAGGAATTAGATGACTGATGGTGACAGCATTTTTTTTTACTTTAAACTCTTTAACGCTTGTTGAGACTGCATATATAAAATGATGAATCCCTTTTTTAATTCTTGCACTATCCATCAGAGATTTTCAAATTGTTTGCTTTTGCTTCACTTTACCAAATTTAATTCTTTCCTTAAAATATTGATTAATGTCAGTGAATTATATCAGGGGTGCATATATGACCTTACACCATACCAACTATACTTTTATTCCCTGGGTTACGAAGTATGTTATGACAATAGTCATATTGGATTCTCCCCACTGGTTATACAAAAACAATAACCTATAGTAAAAACTGCACCTCTATTTATGAATAATTTAAATTTTTGACAAGTTAAAAGCTATTACAATGGCATACACTTTTTTGTTCAAAAGCTATTTCTTTTAATTCTCATGTAAAATTTGATCAGTTAATATGTAGGAGGTGTGGGAGAGCGTGTTATAAATTATTTGCTCACTCCATGTAAAATATGTTTTTTGTTATCGCAAAACAAGACCATTGGAAGAGATGCGAAAAAGGCGGTAAGACTCTCACATCTGTATTGTTTACATTATCAATTAAATATATAATACATATATGTAATTCTGTATATATAACTGAACAATTTATGTAAATAGTTATTTGTTATATATAATACAGTGTTTTAGCATTGTCTATTTATTGTATTCTGCCAAAATAAGCAACAACTATAAGAAATAGAATTAATATCGTGGATGTACCAAAAAGTCAGATTTTTTAAAATGAATATTTAATTCAAGGTTATTAATTTCATCAAAGCCTGGAAGCATCTTTTTATTCAATGTTTTATCAGGTGTGTAAATATGAAATCTGTTGTTTTCTAATGAAATTAATAATATATTGTAGTGAAATGAAAATAATTTTTTTTCAACAAGTCAGAATTAATTGTTGTAATTTTTGCAAGAAACTATTTTGTGTATGCGAAGGTAATTCAGTTATTTAAAACCGTAAAAGCAATTAAAATATTTCATTCGTCTTGATTTGCCAGTTTTTTGTTGCCACTTATGTTGTATATGATGTAAAGTAACAAAAGTTTCCGTTAATAATAATAAAGTAAATAAACTTTTCATCATCCTACATCACAATTCAACGCAACAATGTCTCTGGTAAGGTGTAATGTAAATTGAACTATTAATTTTCTTTTATAATAACTACTATACGCATAATTATTGATTTGGTCTTTTTTGGGATTTTGGATATTTACAATTTTTTTTTATATTTTGATGTAATGCAAATTCGAATAAACAGCAAATATTCTAATGATAGAGAAGAAATTTATTACATGCTTTCACTTATAAACCTTTTTTATATTTATTAACCTCTGTTTTAGAAAATACTCATTCAGTGCAAAAACATATTTTAACTTTTATCAAAATTAACTTCCTTTTATTTTATTATTCCCATATATTAGTAAAAACAGGTTTCGTATTTGCAGACTTATATAATTATCGCGGAAATTTAACAGGTCTAATAGCGAAGCAAGATAGCGTTAGTAACGTACTAGAGATGTTGCAGATATTCATTTTCGCATCCGTGAATAGTCTTATTAACGTCTTCAAAAAATTGCTATCGTATTGCCGTGTCATTTGTTATATGATAAAGGATTTGTGTTATTTTACTGTGAGACTTATTATGAACGAAAATTTAAGTTTTAAATAATAGGCGTCATTATAAGGCTATTAAAATTTAAAATACTTTGCTACTGTTTGTTTTTCTTTGCTAATGAGATCGGAAATTCAACTTCCCCCGAATTATAAAGTACTAGTTGCGCCATATCTCTCTCTTTTAGACCTTTTTTAAGTGCTACGTGTTGCGGGCATTGGTATAGTTACCTATAAAGTGTTTGCAGGATTTATTGCCTTTCGAGAGAATATGACGTAAAAAATTTTTTAGAGAAAGTTTTAATATGCAGAAAATATTTTCCATTACTTTTTAATAAAAGCACGTCTGTGATTTTTCAAACTTTTCAGTACGTGTATTTTCTTAAACACTCCATGAAAATAATATTTCAACAGCTTTTTTCTGTAATTTTTTTAATTCTCATCAATTAGCACCTTCTGCTCTTTCATTTTTGCTATATACCTTTTTGAAGTTAGTAATTTAAAAAACAATGATAGGAAATTGTCCAAATTCCATACTTTTTCATAACAAAGGCGTGTATCATGATAAAAGTTGAGTTTTGGAAGACGAATTAATGTTAAAAATATTAGGGCTCAGAAATGACTTAAAAACAAATAAATTGATTATTTATTTTAAACACATTTAAATCTCTAATTTAATTATTACTACTAATAATATATTTCACAATCTGTAACGAATATCTATAGAAAATAATAATTTATACACTGTTACGTAATCATAGACAAAAAATTTAACCTTAAATTTTTTTGACTTTTTACGTAAAATTAGCGTTTATAGTCGTTTGCAATTGTTGCAGTATAACATTTAGATTTTTGTCAGAGTTTGAAGTGTTTTTAATTCACATTAACAGATTACATTTTTCGATAATGTCATAAATCAACTGTACCTAAGATTCAATTATTTATTTTATTTGAACAAATTATCTTATTGTAAGAATGTGAGGCAATATTAATGCTTGTGATAAAAAGTAATTATAACAGTACTCAGTGATATTGACGGCAAAGGATACGAGAGTAATAAATTTAGATTTATAACAATGCTTTTCGTTTTGCAAAAGTGAGTGAAATATTTATTGGATACAAATTTGCGTTAATTGAAAATTATCCCTGAATATGATTCGGTTTGTTATCGTTATAAATATAAGTTGATTTTCACTAAACGATTTTATCTGCAAACAAAACCTATTAGAGGTAAAAGACTATACGCATTTGCGAATTCCGCTTTTACAGAACACAGATGGTTTGTTAAAATAATAAATATTATTATACACTTGCTAATGAACGAGTTTTAGGAAGCCAATTATTTAACGATGATGGAAAAGTTTTATTGTGTTTATTAAAAATACTTGGAAGTATCCATAAAACTTGGACCTGTTAAATTTATCGCGTTTAGGTTTAGTAATTAGGTAAGAAGCAGGCAAATATTTTAATTGTTACAGAATATCATTCAAGGTCCATTTTCGTCAAAGGAGATGTACAAGTGGTACACCGCCGGGTTTTTCAGCTCGAGTCTACTAGTTCGCAGAGCCTGCGAAACGCAAATGCGACCGCTGGGCTCTTATGGCCACGTTGTACCCTTCGCACAGATTGTAAGTACATTTATTAATTTGAAAATTGCCTATGTTAACTATGTAAACTTATAGTCATTATTTTTAAACGAATAAATGTAAATACGCAATAGGTATATACTTTACTAGTAGGTAGGGTGGAAATCAACGAAAACACATGGCATTGTTATTGTGGTGATACCATTTGTTGAGGGTTAGGACATGTCCTTGAATATTTAATTGTTTAAAATAGAAAGGGGTATCTCCTTTCTATTTCAGTCAATACAATGTTAATATACATATAATACATGTTTTGTATATTTTGGAAACAAAATGTATAAGCAAAATAACATAAATATATGACAAAATGTGCTATAAAACATTATTACGTAGTAGACTAAAAGAATATAAAATTCATACTTTACGGAGACATGTTTCCTTAATGCTGAATATATCTTTCGTAGGAGCTACAACCATTTCAAACACCGAACACTTTTGAAAGCCGCGCGCAGGAATCGCGCGGACTATTAAATCCAGGAGTTGGATTACAGGTAACTATATCAAAAAAAATTGTACAATAATATCATTACTTATCCCGATGTACATGTACGGTGGGAGTAATGAAGTATTACATTTTGATAAGGTTGCTTGTAATGTCATTTCATACATGACATAATTCAAGGATAAAAGGATAAGAAATCTATTAGATATCCCTTGGTAAATAAATACACAAAAGTACGGGCACCATTTTGATAGCAGAGCAGAAGTGTGTTAGGCTGACACATATTATTACCATGGAGTAGGCATATTAAATATACTCAACACACCCCTTAATTTACAGAAGTTTACAACTGCCTAAATTGTTCAAAGAAAACACAAATTTAATTAATAACAAATTTTGTTATATGTCCACTCTGTGCACTATTAACATTATTTATCATTAGTAACTTTTCAGTGTTAGTTACATTAAAATATTTATGTTCTATTAATTCTAATCCTAAATATTTATGTACTTCTCCTAAGTTCTTTACTTTAAATTCTTTTTATAATTCCTTTATCATGTCATAGTTATTTTCAAGATATAAGATATCATCTACATAGAGTAACATCCAAATCTTTCCTTTTCGATATAAACTTATTTTTACTTATGTATAGGTTAATGCTTGACCACGATCCCACCTGGTGTTCAGTGAAGATGTGATCGATGATGGTAAAGCGCATTAACCTAGCAAATGCCTATTGACTCTTTTCTTGAAGAAGATACATATAACATAAATCATGTTGTGATTGTACAAACCCTTTCTGAGTAACAAAATTATGAAATCTTTGGTTCCAGCATTTAGGTGCTTCTTTTAATCCATACAATGTCTTTTTAGGTTTTAGAACTTTTCCTTCACTAATTTCCATTCCTTTAGGACATTTGATATAGACATTATCATTTAATTTTCCATTTAATAAAGCTGTTGGTACCTGGAGTTGCTTTAATGACAAACCTAGTTGAACTGCTAAACTCATTATCAATCTGATAGGTGACAATTTGGCTACTGGAGCATAATGATTATCATTGTTTTGTTGTTGAAAACTTTTTCGCTACTAATCAAGCTTTCTTGGTTCCATCTTGTTTCGTTCTTAATACCCATTTTGTGTCTATTGCTTTACTTCCCTTTGGTAATGTAGCTTCTTCCCATGTCTCTAATTTCACTTGTGACTTTAATTGTCTTTATTGCTTTTTCCCAATCTTTGTCATAAATTGCATCTTCATATTCTTTTAAGTCTTTTGGTTTGCGGATTTCTCTTCCTGTTCTCGTTATATATTTCTGCATATTTACTCTACGTTTTTTATTCTACTTTTCATTTTCTTCTTCTTCATCTCGATTATTCTTTGATACTTTTTTATTAGTATTATCAGGTATTTCATCATACTGCATGTTCCCATCAATCTCATTAAGTATTCTTATCTCTTGGTCCTCTTCTGTGTCCTTCTCAGTATCTTCCTTTTGGATTAATTCATCTTCCTTGTACCTTTCTCCATTTATGTTATCATTTTCTTCAGTTTCCTTGTAGTTTCTTTGAGTTTCATCAATTCTCACATCTCTTGAAATTATCACTTTATAGGGTCCCATAGACAGTATCCATTTGGACTATATCCTATGAATCTCATCTCTTTAGCTCTTTTTAAGAGTTTATCCTGTTTTAGTATGATATGAACCCATGATTTTAATCCAAATATCCTAAGTCTTGTTAAGTCTTTGTCTACAAACATCTTCTCTGCTGGGGTTAGAAAATTGATAGCAGATGATGGACATCTGTTGATTTGATAGACAGCACATCACACTGCTTCTCCTCATAAGGTTTTTGGTAAAACAGATTCAATTAATAAAGTCCAAGCTCTGTTATAAATATTCCTGTTCATACATTCTGAAACTTCACTTGACTGTGGGCTGTAGGACAAAGTATACTGTTGAATAATTCCCTTATCTTTGCGAAATTTATTCAGTTTTTCATTTTTAAACTCACCACCATTATCACTTCTGATTTTCTTGACTTTCTAGCCGATCCTATATGTCTTTCCATTCTATTAACACATTCTATGAGCCTATCTGTTGCTTCACTTTTTCTTTGTAATAAGTATACCTCACAGAAATGTGTGTAATCATCTATAATTGTATGATAATATAGCTCACCTGTAGATGTAGGAATATTTACTGGTCCTGATATATCTGTGTGTATGAGATCTCATATGTACTTTGATCTTGGCCTGGGTATTGTAGAGAATGGCAATCTTGTTTATTTTCCTTCTACACATATTCCACATGGTTTTTCTGAGCTAGGTAATTTCAAAAATTTTAAGTGTTTTCTATTCGCATGTCCTAACCTTTTGTGCCATAGATCTTTATCAGTATTTATTGAATAACATTTTTCTAAGTTTAGTGTAAGACTGATTGCATATAGACTATTAAGCATGTTACCATAAATTATGTTATTTCCTTTAGCAATTGATACAGAATTTTTATGAAATCTGACAGAATTTTCTTTTTCTAATATATTTTTAAACAGACAATAAATTGTGGGATAACCCTTTGACAAGTAGTGCTTCTATTTTTATAGGTATGTTATTCTATTTTACATTTAAAATCCCTTTTTTACTTGAAAACAGATATTGGCCATTAGCAACATAAATTTTAGTTTTAGTTTCTAAATATTCAATGTTTGACATGTACTTTTCATAACTATCAATGACTAAATTTTGAGATATCCCTGAGTCAATAATAAACTTAATGTCCTCATTATAAACATTAACAGATAATACTTCTTCACTAGCAACAAAAGAAAGTGGATTTCTTTCACTCATAGCACTTGTTTCATGTTGGAGTACTGTGTTCCTTGATGATTCCCTTGATTGTCCTCTCACATTGCCTCTGTTAAAGCCTTTGCCGTTGCCTTAAGTTAAGTCTCTATTGTTAGTTACATTGAAATTCTGCTGTTGCCTGGTTTGCCTCGATGCTGTCCTCTCATTACATGTCCAGTTCTGCATTGTAGCTTTGTGAAGCTGTGTGCATCCTGTGATTCCAATTATTTTGATTTTTTAGCTCTGCATCTAATAACAAATTTGCGTTTGACAAACTCTATTGTAAGTTCCACATCAATAGTTTCTAAGGCGGTAATTGTAGTGTTATAGCTATCACGTATAGTCAGTAGTAAGTGGCACACCTTGTCTTGTTCATTTATTGTGCTTCCAGTTTCTTCTAATTGCCTTATTAACATATCAAAATTATTGAAGTGGTCGCTTAGTTCGACACTGGGGCCACATCTTAAGGTTAATAATTTCTTTCTGATGTACAACGCAGATAACGTACTTTTCCTTTTGAATATTTTTGGTAAGTTTTCGATCATCTGTTTTGCACTCGCAGCGCTTCTGACGTATTCCAAGTCTTTGTCTGAGAGACAGTTAACTATCAAACTTCTAGTTTTTGCGTCCTTCTTTTTGAATTTTTTCGACTTTAATATTTCCTCTGTTGTACCATCTTCAATAGCTTCTTTGCATCCCTTTTCCTCTAAGATGCATGATATTTGAAATATCCATGTGCTGAAGTTGGTTCCAGTAAACTCTGGAAGTAATTTTCTCTAAGCGTCGTCCGCCATCTTAGTACTAAATAATTTCTTTGTACTTTTTTTGTCCCTTTTGACTCTTAATATTACAATTATATTTCTTTCTTTTTTCTTTCATTACCTTAATTGCTTCTGAACTTCATAATAGTGGCGGTCGTGCAGTGGAAGCGAATTAGATATCCTTTGGTAAATAAATACACAAAAGTACGGGCACCATTTTTATAGCAGAGCAGAAGTGTGTTAGACTGACACATATTATTACCATAGATTAGTGCACAGATCATAGAGTAGGCAAATTAAATAAACTCAACAAAATCTGAAACTTGTTTAAATTTGCTTAAACATTTAAATGATCTTTAGGAATCTTTAAGGCAGATTGTGAATGTGGTCAAGGCCTACTTTGATGGATACTTTAATGTCTGCCGTACAAGTATTATATAGAGAAATAAATCAGAAAGTAAAAATTATTAAACTTTCACTTTAATCTGTAATAGTCTCAGCTGAGGTCAATTAATCACAATGCCACATTAGCCATAGGTCAAACATCGTTTGCTTAGCTTTTTGAACGTATAGTATCTTAAAACTGTAAATAAATCAGAAGGAGGACTTTCGTTTTTTCTATTCGACAAAGCGTCGAAACGAATAGGTCGTTCATTTGTTATTAATTGATATACCTGCCATATATGCATAACTATATGGCTATTTAGGATCACATACACTGCACCATATAGTGCACAAGGTGTAAATGTTATTATCCTAGTAAATTTACTACATAAATTGTCCTGTGAACTGGAATACAAAAAATTTTGCATAGTTTTGGATTGTATATTTGGACGTGCACATTTTTAATTTAGCTGTCGATTTGAAAGCTTTTGGTTTTTGGAGTAAGTTAGGAAATTAATTATGCAGGATTCCTTGTGGAGTCAACTGTCGTCTCCCGATCTCTTTTGGATGCAGTCCACCATGCACGGGCGAAACGAGTCCAGCGTCAACAACCTGCCGCAGTATTTTTGGGAAATTGAGGTATGTCTATTACCTATTTAGTTATTATTCAATAGAGTTCTGCTTATTACGCGAATCTTTTAATTTAAATTTACTATTACAAATTTTTGTTATTAAAGTAAAATATTATTAATACTTTATAATAAAAACTAAAACTAATTAACTAATTAGAACTCAATTGATCTATAATTTTTAATTCTTATTTTAACAATTTTTAAACAACTTGCAAAATTACTAGTAATAATTTTGTTTTAAAAAATAATTAAGCAGATCTTTTCTATTGATAAACAACGACAAGAGAACGATTACATGTTATATTTTTTAACATTTGTCTATAATTGTTTAAACTGATAAATTCGTGTATTTCACTTGTAAAATAACTTTACACAATGCTTCATTTTCTTCCTCACCTAAGAAAGGAAACATGAACTACACAACTATATTAAAGTTGATTACGTGTTGTTTTTTTTTTTTCAAGTTTCTGTTGTCTCTAAAATCCAAATGTTTTTTAATAGCTGCTGCTGATTTTATTTGTTTTTTCACTAACATCTGCCTCACAATTTCAATATAACATTTGCCACGGGTTTTATAGAGAGAAAATTTTTAATTATCTATTTTCGTTAAAGTTAACTATTATTTAAATATGACAAATAGAGTTTAAAAATTCGTCGTATATAATGAACCGTTACGTAAAGTAATATTGTTTTCTTTCTATGGGTATTTCTATAATTTAATGTTTAAAAATTTATTAACTTTAACTTTCATGATTCCTTAATCTGAATAAATGATTTATAATTTGTTTATTTCTGCCAAATGCTGTTTTGCCTAAAACAATACCTTCGAAATTTATTATTATTACAAATTAATTAATTTTAATTAATTAATGTATTGTATGCTATAACTTCTCATCAACGTTCGCATCCAATGCCGTTTAATGTTTCTCTGCTAAGTCCCTTGCTGCTTTCTACTCATTAAGTCTTTGTTTATAATTTTCTGTTGTAAAGGTTTATCCGCATGTGCTGTGCATTTTTTTATGTTTGCTGAAGTATCGCGGGCCCTGATACCATACTATGACAAGGGCAAGGTATAAATAACAACGTGGAATATTACATAATTCCACTCTTTTTTGAACTTTTCTGTCCTAAATAATAGGCGTTTTAGATACGATTTAAGTCCCTATTATCAAATAAGTGTCATTTACACATGGTACATTATTTTTTGAAAATGTATAAAACATGGTATCTATTTTATGTGTAGCTTTGAGATAAGCTTGACATAAAAAATGAACCCGAAAACCTATGATCTTATTTTTAGCTAAACCCTGTAGACGTCTTGCCAATGTTGTATTTATTATCTATAATTATATTACGATTTTGGAAATGTATCTGCATGTCTGTTTCTGGTGTTAAACTTATGCAAAACATGCATTTATAAAAATTCTGTTTTAAATAGATTGGACAATACAAAACCAAATATTATTAAGATTTGCTGTTTTACGCTGCTTTTAAAGAATTTTACGTTTATTAACATTTATTTTATTATCGCGATGAAATACTTTTCTTGTGTGAAAATGCGACGTCTTATCGTATAAATCAATTTTTTTCTTTTCTTATTTCTAGCATTAAGCAATATTTTATTCTTTGTTTTGGTTCCGGAGTGGATTTTTTTTTCAAAATCCTGGCTGTGGTTCCTATTACAGACCGACAGTGTTGGTTAAAATTAACCAATTTTACATCACGATTATTTTTCGTAAAGTACACTTAAAAAAATCACCTCCATATTTAGCGATGTCATTATTGATATTGTCTGGTGTTTTTGTTAAACTCGTATCTATAAGCAAGTAAGGCATCAGGTTTCATGTCTTTTAATTCTAGATACATCGAGTAAGACACCAGTAAACAGTTGGCGTTGATGCATTTTTAAAAGTGAATATAAGAGATATATGTCGAACTATCGTATCTACAGTTCACATTTTACATTTCGTCATTGTAAATTCTAGCTTTTACTTTAATAAAATAATTGGAGGTGGTGCTGCTTGCTCTCACGAAAATCTCTTCGAGACAAGTCTCTGAGTTTTTGAGAGCTTTAACCCTCTCATTACGGAGCACTTTGGGCAGAATCCATCAATATCGACGGTGCTTGATTGTTATTTAAAGGGTTTGGAAAATATTAAAGCATGTATATTTATACATGCATATCCTATAAAGACATAGTTAAGCTTTTGTTAATATTGATGGACGTTAGAGGTTATACATATGAGCCTGTTGCTGTCAAATGGGTTATAATCACTACAGCTTTATAGCACTTACGCGATGCTCTTATTAAACAGTTTTATCAATCTATTTATTTCATTATGTACATTTTTGATTATTCACAAATTTTACAACTTGCCGACCTTCCAAATATCCGCCCATAACATAGCAAAGTAAATATAAAGTAAAAATAAATCGGTTGATATAAAAAACCAATTAATGCAAAACCTGCATTTTTTTTTTGCTGGTTTTGATAATTTATAAATAGTTCGCCAAGAAATGTGTGGAAGTTTTACAGTTGATATAAATATTTTTTTTTTAAATAGTACAATAATATTTTCTGCGTATGGTGAATATTATTTGTGTAAGTTGAGTGCGTGTAAAGAATCTAAGATGCTGTTTACGCCACTTCGTCCAATGCAAGAACAGAAAAAGTGCTTCAAAATGTAAACTTATACATAATAAAGATACAATTATCGAAAAATGTTTTTTCCTTTTTATTCCTGTGTCTTTTTCTGTAACATTTTAATAAACGATTAATTACTGTAACGTGAATTGAATAAATACTGTTAAGAAATATTTTCTTTGTCCTGTTTGTATGAAGGATTAATTGAAAAATATAACGGAATAAGGTTTTTGTAATAAACGGAAATAATTAAAATTGTGTATTTCGTATGAGGCAATCTTGCAATATATCCAAATATTAATGGCATGTTAATTAGTATTTAGTTAGCGAATAAGTGAATATTCAAATGTTATGGAAAGAATATTGGTTGGTTCTTGAGATCGATGTTTATTAAAGTAGTGTACGTATGTATAACATTATATTTGCTATTATAACATTAGATTTTAAATTGTAGAAAATTCAATGAATAGTAGTAACAAAAAGGTTTAATAATATGATAGAAGCAAGCTACACTTTAGCGTCTATAACATGTTTGGGTTGGGCTTCACCATACGTTTATTATTGCACGTGTTTGTTTTGGTTGATGATGGTTTGGGGCTCTATATAATATGTAAAAGGCTAAACTATTTGTTTTTGTTTGTGTGACGTTCTTTTCCTACAGAATTCACTCAAAAGTTTACGAAGTGCACCAAACTCGGAACAAATACTTCTGAAATATTAATATTTTTTCCGTGTTACTTCGTACATGCAACATGCAATGCGTTAAGATACAGTTAAGTCTAACACAATATAATACTAACTTTGTTATTTTATTTGTAGTGAAGTATATTTTAGAAGAATAATAAACAATAACCACTGCACTTACTATGCATGATTAACCATTTCTCATGGACATACATTTCACCGCGAAAAACATGATGCGATCATGGAAACTGCCGTTAACAGCTAAAAATTATTATTAAAATCAATATTTGCAGCCTTCCAACATAGCTTCTAGCTCTCTTATGAACGAAGACTTGTCTAAGGATATGAAAACTGAAGATCAAATATTAGAACAGCTTAGGGCCTCGCAAAATAGTAACACATCACAGACGTTGCCTTTTGTAAATGATCAAACTCCAGTTCCAACGTCTATTAGTAATAAATCAGCTGAGAGTTATTCTCCAAATGCTGGAGCCACCCCTGATTTGGAGGAGTTACAAAAGCTGATACAAGCGGAAGTGTGCGGAGCTTCGTCTTCTACTACAAATGATCAGTCAAAATTGGAAAAAAATTATACGGAGGTAATAATGTCAGTTTCTTGGTTATTGAGACAAAGAGGGAGGCAAGCATATATTTTTTCTTATTTTTTTTTTGCATTTAACAAGTATTTTTAAAGCAGGTCAAAGTTGAGAAATTGCGGCAGGATGAACAAAACTCTCCAGAAAATAATTTGAAACAACAACAGAATCATAACAAAAATACAACTGAAACAAAACCTGTAAAAACGAATAAAACGGACAGTGAAAAAATTTCAAAGAACAAAGAAAATAACAGCAGTAAGAGTAAGACTAAGAAAACGAAAGAAGAAAAAAAAGATGATGTAGTCGAATTTAAAAATAAGGAAGACGCGGTTAAAACGGAGGTTAAAAATTTCCATTATAAACGTCCAAAAAATTTATGAAATTGTTTCATTGTAGTTATTGTATTTTGCTGGTAAAATGCTGCCTTTGTTAAAACATTATTTTTACAGAATTTTATCGTATATTAAAACATGCGTTTTGATATATGATTAAGGATTCGTTCTTTACAAAATTTCCAAGACCAGGAAAGATACCATATTTTTATGGTTAAAAAACTACTTCGTCGCTATAAAAGTAACATCAGCACAATTTTTCGTTGCCTATTGATAAGTAGATTGCGTCACAAGTTGCAAAATGTAATTTGGTCTTTATTATGGGGTTTGATGTTTCTCTAGTAACATTTCATATATTATTTATATAAGTGTAATTATTAATCTTTAATTATAAATGTCCAATCTAAAATAATACTCATATTTTTATAAAAAAAGACCTACAGAGATCTCTCC
>DWLS01001083.1:0-23929 GCA_018246255.1 Pachliopta kotzebuea | reverse complement strand
TCGCGGTCCACCCAGCTAATTAACAATCGTGGCTCTCGCTCGCTATCAACCCGCACTGAGCCAACATGACGAAAAGGGTCTCAAATCCCCTCATTATTGAGCAAGTTCTATGTCCAGCAGTGGACGTCTATTCGCTGTTGATGAAACAGATAATAATTATATCAGCGTTCATCAACCTGTGGAAGTAAAAAGCGGATATAAGCCTGTGCCAAGAAAGGCCATTTAGCTCGGTCTTTGTTTATACATATCCAGTTGAGCATTTTACATCTAGCTTTAATTTCATTTTAATGGCAGTTGATCCTAAAAGTAGATCTCTTTGTGTTTTGGACACCACTTCTTTATAAAACACCAAAATATACACTTTGTTTTCGCTCAAAAACAATTATTGTGATAACTACAGGGGTACTCCGTGGCACAATGATTTAGCGTTTCCTGAGAACCATGGAGATCTTTGTTTTGATTGGAAAGCCAGATATTACAGAGATTTGGTTTTTGTAATTTATATTAAGTTGTTAGGGGTAAAAGGGTTCCGCACAACGACTTACGGGATCTAAGACAACCTCACCTGCTCGTGGTACACTCCGCTAATCAACAAATCATGCTCTGGCTCCCCACCAACCCGCATTGGGCCAGCGTGGTGTAAGACTGCCCAAATTCCCCATTATTAAGAAAGGCTTATTTCCCGCAGTGGACGCTTATCGGCTGATGACGACGAATATAAATTGTTACGAGTATAATCAAAAATAATAACAATTTTCTCCATTAAATTTGCTATAGAGTTTAGTCTGAAATCTTTTTAAGAATTTGCTGCTTTCACCATCCATTGTTTAACGTTAACCGATAAAAAAACTTTCCTTTTACTTTAGTGGAATTTGTCTGAGCGGTAAACGGTGTCTGTTATTTCAGTCACGGATTTTCAGTCCGTTTGAAATAAGACAAACGATACGAAGCCAAGCTAACGAATATCGCGGTGCACAAAGAGCCACACGAAGTTAAAATTTTACGTAGGCATATTGGAGTTTTTTATAATAGTTTGACTCTTCTGATTGATCGTTTTCAACGAAGAAGAAATATGTTCAACCTAATGGTAAGTAATACGCCCATCCATAATAATGTATCATATTGCGCTCGCATTAGGCTGCGAATCCTGGGTCCGCAATGATCTTATGATGAGGTGGTATATTAATTAATCAAACGACTAAAACCTTTTTACATCTTCTTATTAAAGCATCTGTCTATTGTTAGAAGTAAATCGTTTCATTCGAGTTTTCGTTTATTAAAATGCAATGTATGTGTGATTTTATTTTGTAGCAAAACCTCAGTGTCCGTGAAAAAGAAGTTAACTAATAAAACCTAAGGTACAATATTGCTATGTTGCCATATATTTAAAAATATTACTTATTACTAAACACTTTAATAAGATATTAAGCCCAATGGCAGAGAATATTTACCTTGAGGTCAGTCCATTTTCCTTTAAAGTTCAAGATATTCCAAATCAACAAAACGTTAAATCTCATTAAGAGTAATGAATTGGTAATAATGAAATGAATGATTAATATTCTAAAGATTAAATAACTAAATTGAATTTAGATGAAACGATAAACATTCTTTTGACAGATCTGAAATGAATTATTAAATAGCATCTCCAATCCCGGGTCGCTGTGTTTTTGGCAAAATAGAACTTTTTCAATTGATCTTATGGAAAAGTTCTAAACTCTACAAAGCGGAGCTCAAATCGTCTCGCCCTTATTTTAGTCACGAATCGTCAGAACCTTTGAAACAACGCGGCCAATGAAAAACTTGCCAAAACAAATTAGACTAGGCGGTGAAAGTTTTAGTTTTTGTACAGGCTAAAAAACATATTTATTTACAGATATAACACAAAATATTATTGAAGGATCTTTACAGCGCCTTTGATAACGAACTCATAATTTTAACCGCTAAAGAAAACCAGTGAGGCCATTTCACTACTTTAAAGTTCTCAAAGAACACATCTCTGGAATTGAATCTTACGAGTACAAGGTGGGTCGCAAGTTTATGGATAAAACCTCTGGGTACATTATTTTTAAAGTTAAACGAATTCTCTCCAAAGGCTATATGGGTCTATGCCGCCTACGAGCAAAGCATCAAAGTCCAAGGTTTTGGTGCTTCCAGGCAAAGATAGTAAAAGTGCTTCATGTGACTGGCGCTATGTAGCAACAAACTTTGCTTGAACTGGAGTACTGTTTACCTCATAACCTACGTCTTTAGATCTCGTCTATCCTCCGTTTTTAGACATCATCATCCAAACTCTAACACTGGATGTCATTGGAGGTTTAACATCGTCATTATCAGTCAATAAATGTCCACTGCTAGACTTCGGCCTCTTCTAAAAAACTCCTTTTTGATCAGTCCTGCTCTGTCCATATTTAGCATTGTCTCACTTCACCAGATCGTAAGTTCACGTTGTGGAAGATCGTCCTCCACTGGAAGTTTCAGTAATGAATTTTGTTATACAAAGTGGACCGGCAATTAGTTGATAGTCATGGGAAGCCGCTGAATGCGGTCAGCGGAGCAGCAGTGCGTGTTATGCGGCTGATAATATATTAAAACGAATATTGCTTTATAATGAATATCATTATTTTCATCACAAAAACAAAGGGGCCCACGCGCTGCTATTCAGGCGCGATAAAGTCGCGGAATACGTAATGATGATCCCGTAACTCCCGAAAGCACTTTTGTGTGGGTTTATCTTAATTTATGTGGGCTGTATTGTGTTTTAACAATGAACCACGATCCGGATGCGAGTTAACCATTATAGATGGTTAGGCATCAGCTCAGCTCCTCGCCGGGCCGGCTAATTAGACCCCGTGAATTTATAATTCCAAGTATTGTTTCCGAAATTTTCCTTTTGTTCGTTAAACGTTACATTGTAGTCGGCTGCGACTCGCTGAGTCTACACAAATAATATCTTATTTAAAATTACTTCTTTACTGTTTATATTAACTTTAAATCGGAGATGTGGTTTTCTTCTGCATATATCTTGTAAGATTTATTTTGGGTGAGGCCCTTTGTCCTACTTTTTTTCCTTATATCCAGTTATATGCTATTTCAGTGTCGTTTTTTAGGTTTTGTTAAAAGCTATTAATCAGGAAATGAATGGGATTTCAGAAAGTCTTTGTATAAGACAGTGTTTATTTAATTATCCTTTTACAAATACCAATGAATAATTACTGAATTTATTACTGCTCCAGATAATGTTATCATGTTCCTATTTAAAAGGCGCTTTATTTACTCCTGCCAAATACTCACGAGTTTGTTTGTCAGGTCTGTCTGTTTACTATCTTCCAGTCTTTGGACATGTAAATGTACTTGAACAGTACTGACACATTTGATAAAAAAAACAGATTTTTTATTTAACTACTATTACCATTTGGAAAACAATTACGTGTTGTTTAATTTGTATCTCAATGAAAACATAGTATAGTACAAAAATAATCATATTGAAGACTATACCTATTTTTATGTCGAGGGCAGAGTGAAGTGGCGAAAAAAGATAAGCAAAGCTGACCCAACCAACATATAGTATACTGGCTAGGAAAAGATAGAGAGATATATATTATTTGTAGTAGTAGTAGCTCTGTCGAAATATACTATTGTTTTTTACAACAAAATTTTCGTTTTACTTCCACTCATTTGAATTTAAAATCACTTGAGCTGGGTAAAAAAATATGTGAACGTAGAATTAAGTTAAACTAGGACTGAAAATAAACACAGTGAAACTAAATTTTTTTAACGGAATAAAGCAAATATTTAATTGAAATGGTGCGGCCACTACTCGTCGGGTTTACAAAAAGTATTAACGTCATAGCGCGCTTGTGAACTGAGGAAAGTTTATTTTCATCCATACTAACTTCTATGTCTAGTGGTTAAATTTAGCGGGTAAAATTTAGATTTCTTAGAATCAGTGAAAAATACTTGAGAATGTAATATTAAATCCATGCGGAGGTCTTTCGTAATAAATGTTTTGTATAGAATATAATGAAAAAATTATTACTTTCTTAACTTTATGTGAGGCAACGATTCGAGGAAGGCCTTTACGAGATGGTAAGTGGTAAGCTGGTTTAGATGGTATACGCAGCCCGACATTGCGCTCAATACAAATTTATTTAAAACAGTATACGTTACGCCATTTATTTCATTCCAATTCAATTGACGTCAGCCTGTGTTTCCAAAGTGTTGATTGATAGTACACAATTTTATTTTTATTTTAAAATGGCTAGGTATTAAAGCGGCTTAATATTTATAAAACTTATTTCAGTTGTAAGTTTTTTTCAGAAAAGGTATGTTTGTGTAATAAAGTAAATGTGCCTCCAATCGGAAGTTACTTTCACACAAAAATGCTGCTCGAGACATTTGTGTTACCGGCCCGCTGTGGAAATACGGAAAGTATATCGTTGCTGCGTTCGCGGTAATAAACTTCTATAAAACTTAAGACAGTCGAAAGAACCTTAGGGAATTTATCGTTGGAACTGTTACAAGTTTCTTTTTATGTTTTCGGGCCGCAAGGTTAAGTAGAGCTGTGGCTTCGCGGGCATTCTCTGGGGATACGGCGAAGTTGAGTATGGAAATATAGTTAAAAAAATATTACCACAGATCATAAATGTACCTGAATATTAATAAAATTACATTTTATGAGATGTAATAACAAAGCCCATAGTTAAATTAAGTTTTTAATCAGTGAAATGATTGTTGAAATCAGACCACTCCGTCTCATATTATCGTATCATCATTCCTCGTTGTATAGAAACATCGAGCGTGAAATTGTAGCGTCTATTAAATACGTAACAAAATAAGTAACATTATTCAGAGAACTGTATCTAATCATATTATGATGTTTTATGAGGAGCTTGGATAGAAAACCTAGGATAGCATTAAGGTTTTCTTAGCTTTTGTATACTTTTATTACTTTTCAGAAAAACTTTAAGCACCTTTGAGAAAAAAATAGGAATAGTTCTTAAAAGTTATATTGCTATATAACTTATGTAAGTTATCTATTCAAATTAAGGCATAGTTATGTCCTCTGAAAACTAAGAGCGCATATCTTGTAACATGGAGGTCTCTAATTCAATTTTGAGGTCACATAAATAACAGAATTTGATGAAGTTCTTTCGAAATCACATGCATATGCACATAGCATTCAATACGTTCACATCTGCTCAACCGTAACGTTCTTTTCACTGTCATTAGAGTTATTGTCATTTAAAATCATTTAAAAATAATCTGTGGTCACCAATCATTGATAAAAATTACTCTATCTCTCATATATAATTCATCCAATATTATGAATTTATTAAAAATAGATAATTAGTATGAATACGCAATAAAAGCAGTTAAAGATGATATATCGGGAACATTACAAGTCGAATACATTCGCCTTTAAAAACTGCTCAATGTTACAAAGTTACTTAAAAAAACCGAGACTTCAAAGAACTCCGACCAACTTCGGACAGTTCACGTTCACCTCCATCAACGCACCCTCCTACTGGTGCGTTGTAAATCAAAACTGGCTTTGTAATAATCTTGACGATAAATCACGCAAGACCCCGTCGCACGGGTACGCGGGCGCAGAGTTCGCAACTTAGAGGAAACGGATACACTTCTTCTCAACTTCTAGGTGAACTGTTTTAATTTTTAACATTTCATTGAGGAATGATTTCACTCCATTCCCGCAGACTGAATAAGCGAATACCTGCGAAGCTCCTATTCCCGAAATCAAATACTATACAAATATTGCAGTATTCCTCTTTGACGGGCGATGTAGTGATAGCAAGATTTAACATAGGGCAACGTATATACTATAATAGTCAAACACAGGTTGTATCCACACAGTATCATGTTTATCAAAGATTATTTGGTCTGGCATATGTGCACAAACTTTGTAGTTTGTTGAGGTACTTCTATCTATACATCTACGACTAAACTATTTAAAAGTAGCTTTAAACCAAAACGATGTAGCATCAATTCTTGTCATTAAATAAGATAAAAGTAATAGGGTGTTATTGTTATACATTTACCTGGTTTTACAATGTTGAAGAATTGTAAAAAGACGCGGGAGAAAACTATATAAGATATACAACTAAAGCTATAAAAGTTCATCGTGTACTGTACATTATTTCTATCTTCATTGTTCATGAAGGAAATTTACTGGTGAGTCTCTGTTGCTGAAGACTGTGTAGTTAAGTCTACCACAGTTCCTATTTCTTCTTCCAAATAGTACAAACATTGCTTTGTTCCGGTTTCAGATTTACCAGGGTAAAGAACCTTAAGGCGACGACCGCAGTATGATGCTGTGCATACCATCTTAACCAGCGCCGTGTTGTTATAGGTAAGCGTACCATTAGGTAGACCAGAGTTCCCCAAACTTTTTTGTGTCGTAGACCCCTTGCCATGTTTTTCCGTGTTGAGTAGACCCCCTACTTACCTGATATTGATTTCCTGTAAATTTCCAACTGTAGTGAACTTTAGTGTTAAAAACTTAAAGTAAAAACACATGTTAATTTATACATTTATTAGTTGAATTTAAATTAAAACTACTAAAAATAAAATTTTGTATTTGTTATGTAAAATATATATAACATTAAATAAACTATAAATAAAATAACTTAAGCAATAAGTCAAAATTTTTAGTGAGAAGGATGTGTTGGGATCCACTATCGTGGACCTCCATTTTCATTTCATGGACCCCTAAATTTTTTTCCGCTGACGTAGATCCCTTGCTGGTTGTCATAGTCATAGGAGTCGATATAGACCACTTTGGGAATCACTGTGCTAGACGTTTTGCTTGTCCAATAAAAAAAATAAGATTGCATGTTATATTTAGTTTTAAGCTACTGTATTCATTACAGAGTTCTATTCTTGGTATTTTTAAATAATTTTAATGAGAACACAACGAAAGTCAACAGCGAAAGAAGTTCCGGAATACAGAATGAAGTGAGGTCGGCCCGCCCGCTCGGAATAAAACGGAAGCATTAACTATGATTAACATTAAACTAGACACGGTTTGCATCTAAGTAAACACAAGGATACATTCCGAATTAAGCTATACACTTAGCAACATAGCTGAGTTAACTTGCTAGATTATATAAGTCTTATCACTGTCTTATTGGTCGTGATTGGTAAATGAATTCAGAAAAGGAGCAAATGCCTTAATGGTACATATTAACGTATTTTTAGAATAGCAGAGAGAGTAACGAATTGTTTATAATTCTTTTACCCATGAAAACTCATGGGAGCAAGGCAAACTACACCTGCTCGTGGTACATCCTGATAATCAACAAACAAGGCTCTGGCTCACCACCAACTCGCATTAAGCTAGAGTGGTGAGAGATAGCCCAAATTCCTCCTCTATTGGCTGAAACCAGTGTCCAGCAGTTGTCGTCTATCGGCTGATAATGATGATGATGCTATAATTTCTTTTGAAAATATTGACGAAGTTTAAATAATACTTATTTTTCTATCAGAAAATGAATTGCAGCACTTCTCTTTCCGTGTACTTTCCTTCCTTTTTCCTTCTCCTTCCTTGTCCTCCCTTCGTCTTCTTTTTCCTTGTTTTCCTTTCCCCTTATGACAATAGGTTACTCACCACCAATCTTCAAAAGGAAGAACAGAATCATGCGTGAATTTAAGTCGCTACTTTTTTAGTAGTTTTTCGTTTTTTCATCACTAAATGAATGGACGAAGAAGGCATCATCAGAGATGAGTGGCGGCATGCTGTGAAGCTTGTCTCCAACACCTGGAGCGATGACCACTATCATATTGTTACAAGTGATACCTATATAGAAAAGAGAAGCTTAGGGAACTGCTTCCAATCTAACGATCCCCCGCTGGGGTTTAATCCCTCACTAAGACTATGGAAACGTTAAAATGAAGCGATAGTCTCCGTAATGACATATTAATAGTGTTAATCAGTAAGTTCTGTTTTATAAAAATGGGTCGCCTTGTGAGACACTTGAACCCTTTATAAGCAACCAGTCTCAAGTCTAGTGATTTATCTCCTGGATTATTGCAAAGTCCGATTTGATTTATTGCTTGTTCTCTGCAAAGGAGATGCGCAATAAGCGGGCCAAAGAGTTATTGGGGAATGGTGACATCTTATTAGTATCCCTTTCATTTTAATAGTATATTTTTTTATTCTTTATTGTAAGTCCTTTAATAAAATAAGGTATACAGAAGGCGGGCTTAATGCCAGCAGAAATTCTTCACCAGTCAAACTTTGGAGAGATGTGATATTTTCGTAGGTACTAAAACTATGAATTAATAATATAAAATGATTATAAAATTCATACACATAAATAAACAACACCGAAATATCTATATAGATACATATAGATTACTTAGGTAGTATATACATACATGTATAGGTATTTATACTTTCTAAATAATAGTAAATATCTCTTCGTTTTAGACTGTTTCCTCAAAATCCATACGTTTTTATAGCCAAATGTTAGCTGATTGCAGATTAAATATACACAACTTTGCGAAGTCAGTTTATATCAGTATTTCTCAACCTTCTTGATTCCATGTTCCAATTTTGAGTAAAAATATTTTTTAGTTTCCACGGACCTTTTGATTTTCATCCAATGTAAAAAAATATTTAAAACTATATTATCAATTTTTTTTAAAGTTACGGATTGCTATCTAAAGAACAGAATTGCACCGTTGTGGGTTCAACACCCTACCTTGGGAAAGACTGTTTTAAATTGATGTCAAAATCGTTTGTCCGCGGTCAGACTTTAGGTCGAGTTAGAACAGTGTTGTCCACATTCCAAATGTTGCCGTAAAACAGTTGTTTCCGTAGCAAAAAGTTCGCAGTGCAAGAATTTAGTTGTGAATTTATAGTTGGAATCTAAACAACTGTGTTAGTAAAGTTAGAATAAAAAAAAACTTGGCTATTACAAAGGTCTACAAAGAAACTATAGGTTTATTTAACTTGTAAATTTCTTTTATCGTCGTTGTAAGTAGGCTATACTACATTTTCAATTATTGCTGACAATGAGCATATCTAGGCTAGACAACGATCGAAACTCTTCAAACATAACATCGGAATTTAACCAGAGACTTTTATGTTATTAGGTAAATAGTTATGATATTAAGTATTATATATATGTGTATATTTACTGGTTGTAGGTCTCTGTTATCGGAACCCGTCTAGCTAGGTACTACCGCAGCTCCTATTTCTTAATAATAATGTACACTTTTTTATATAAATAAAATAACTTTAAGTAAAATTTGTAGGTAAAGAAACTTTTCAGTGTTTCCAAGTAATAGATTTTCATAATCCGCAGTCTTACGCATTTAACCTTTAACACGCAAAGTAGAAACGAGTAAACTGCTTGCTAACTGGGGCGTGATGCAACCCTTACTGGGGCACTGCTGCTCGACCTGTCCCGCTTAATAACCATGCCTGAATACCGCCACAGAACCCAGTGTTACCATATTGACCTAATTTTGTACTTTTTCTCGGCTATGAGGAAATGTTCAAGGTTACCACAAAGTTCGCACGGGCTCCTTGTTTGTTAAAATAACATTATCTTTATTTTACATAGTGTTAAATGATCATCATATACGTATTGATTAAGAATATTGTGGCTGTCATATATTGGTTGGCAAAACTAGCAAGGTGTCCAAGAAAGGTGGCTCTAGAAATGTATCTAGTACCTCTGAATTTAGGTAACAATAATTGTATTTTGTAAGGTATTAAAAAAGTTATCCATTGAAATCTCGGCACTAGTGGTAAATCTTTTTCTTTATAGTTTCATCGCCTTGAGTTTACGCATCACCGCATAAGATACGGGAAAATAGGCTGCAATGGTATGGCTACTTAAAGAAAACACTGTGTTTGTGATTACGTTGGGAACTTGGCACTACGGCTTTTCTTCGACGATCAAAGAACCAAAGGCAGACCCTAGACGAGGAGGACAAATGTAGTATCAAGAGATATGCGAGAGTGCCAAGTAACTGATGATGATATCAATGACACAGTGAAGTGTAGGAAAAAGGTAAGAGAAGCTTATCCTACCACCATATTGCATAGTGGTTATGAAAAGAGAGAGGCTTATGGTTTCGTTATTGTTGATAACTTGATAACTTCGTCATTCAGATGGAATAGACTGCTTTATTGAGATGAAAATAATCCTCTGCAGCCCAACAACTAAAATCTTCTGATTTCAGTTACTCTTTCACTAGTGTTTTATCCTAGAAATCGCAAGATCTCATCGCTTAGAAAAGGATTTTGTGGAGAAAACCTATAATAATATTAGTGAACTAATGAAATCAACTTGTAGATATTGAATGAATGGTAAAAAAGTGTGGCAATATCAAGTTGTCACAGGGAGTGGGGGTCCTATATAATAGTTCACGCGGCCCAAACCAGTTTCCTGCTCGTAGTACATTCTGCTAATTAACAAACGAGGCTCTTGCTCTCCACCAACCCGCTTTGGATTAGCGTGGTCGGAGGCACCCCAAATCTCCTTATTATTGCGGGACGTTTATCGGCTTATGATGATGACATCAAGTTCCTTGAATGTAGAAAATAAATTAGTCATTGATTTTGTAGTGTTACTAAAATTAAAGTTGTGTCTTCAGTTGAAACGTGGGCCAAGTTACGGGCGCCGCTGTTCCAAATGTTGTCCGTAAAACACTTGCTTCCGTCACAAGAACAAAGTTCTGGGAACGGGAGTCGGTTTTGTGAACGCAAGAGAATTTATAGTTGGAATTGTAAATGTTCTCTGTTTGTGTATCGGTTGTAGTTTAAACTTACAGGAACTGCTGCTATATTTATCGTTACATATATAATTATATAATATATAATATGAAACCGAAGTACAGAAGACCACACTATTACAATTAAACTTCATGAACTTGCCATTTGTATTGTTGGTCCTTTAGTTGTAAAAGTTGAATATTGATCGAATAAGATCAAGTCGAATGATACAAGCGTTTCTTAATATATTGTAGTATAGCTTTTCACATTATATTTTGATGATAATTCATTATCAGTGAAAGACGATTCAGAATATCTTGACTGACGATGTATACGAGGAGTAAATGGCAGCTGAGACAAAAGCAACAAAGACAAATTGGACGCCGAAATAATCCTGGTTGCAAATCATTAGGGAGTGATCGAGTATCATCAATGTAGAGGAACTGTTTCATGTGGCTTAGGACAGTCACAAATTCTCGAACCTGACGGCCAACTTCCAGTAATAGAGAGACACTTTAAGAAGAAGAAGAGGAACCAAGAGTATCGGGGAAAGGACAACAGATTCTCCGAAACGTAACGAGTACGGCAAATTTCTCTTTTTTGGGTATACATGTTCCATAGTAAACATGCTGTGAAGATGATGATAAATATTTTTTTAAATTTCATTGTTCACGTATATTCAAACATTCATTTCCTGAACAAAGTGCGGAACAAACAAAGAGCCGCGCCGGAGTCAGGGTGATCGCGTAAATTTCAATACCACTTTTGCGTATGTTTGTCTTAATTTGCGAGGGGTTTATTGTGTTTTGATAACAAACAACCCCCTTCCCCTTCACCCTTCATAATACAAAATGGATCGCTTTGGTACTCTCTAGTGGATTTTATATAATAAATTTTCATATTGGTCCCTTTATCCTTTTTTGTTTGAATTCTAGATAAAAGAAAAGTAGAAAATTGTTAATTTCAATCAGTTTTTCATTCAGTTGAATTAATTTATTTTAACTTTAGAGGGTAAAAGCATTTGTAGTACACAATGTAAGGATAAATAATGAATTCAAAGCCCGAAAGTATTTACTCATCAACCCTTGAAAGAGTGGAAAGTAAAGTTACAGTTAAAAAAACTAGGTAATAAATAAAAAAATAAGGTGTGTCAGAAGAGTACAAAATAAGAAATACAGTATATGTTATTAATCTATTTAGAAAGTACCGTTTCTAAATTCGTTTATCATCATAAACACATATAGAGATAAAACCAAAGGTTAATGTGAGTTTGTAACTAATCTTTTCCCTCGCTCCTTTCTATGTTTTCTTTTTTCTTCTCTAATAGTATTGGAGATTTGGTTTGGTGTAACGTCTATTTTGACTGCCAAATAGTATAGCAAGCATAATTACAGTGTTTCTGTGCGAAGGGTATTGGAGGTACCCAAATTTTTTAGGATGTGGGACTCAACAATTTGTCCCTCCAATCGATATTTTTTTGATATTAATTACAGCGAGATATTATTATATCATCATTAGATACACGTCCACTGCTGGACAAAGGCTTCCCCTAATAGTGGGGGATTTGGGCCATGTCCTACCACGCAGGCTTAATACTGGTAGGTGCCGAGCCAGAGCCAGAGCCTCGTTTGTTGATTAGCAGGGTGCACTACAAGCAGGTGAGGATGGTTTGGGTCCCGTGAGTGTGAGACTCTCTACATCTCAATGTATAATAATAATAATATATAATCCATTTTATCGTACGTGGACAGATCTATAAATGTACTTTGTCCAATGAACGTTCTCGAAACTTCCATAAAAATATTCTTTACGGTTATTAATAGCACTGTTGGGAGCATAAATTATTCATACTGCAAGCTCTCCTCTTTACAATGTAATTTACTTAAGAGCAACATAAGTTTTATTCGTATTTCCGATTTGGACCCGGGATGCTGCTGTGTTCTTAAGATTTCCTTACAATGGAATAATGTATAGGTATAAACGTTTTATGTGGTCTACGATCGTTTTATATCCTAAATCAAATAATAGTCTAGATTTAAGTATTACGTTAGAAGACTTTGAATCTTCCTCTTCCTAGCTGCTATCTTATATAGTGGTGGGGTCAGTTTCACTAATTTTTTCATCTACTTCACTTTGTCCTCGAGATCGTCGTCAGTCGCTTGGCATTATCGCATATCTCTTACACTGCATTTTTCCACCGCGTTGAGGGTTTATCTACAGGTCTTCGACCGTAGAGGGAAAGCTCAGTGTGATGTAACTATGCAAACCAAATATCAAGGGTTTGATGCTCATTTAACTTCAGTTTCCGGTGAATAAAAATATCGAGGAGATCGTAAATATTTCATGAAGTAAGTCTTCCGCCTATATTAGACCCTAGAAATAATAGGCGTGGAAACAGCAGAGAGAATCTAAGATAGACTGTTGCGTGATATATGTATACTAACTACTACTAATTTTTACGGCCGACCGCATCACTTATAAACAAGTGATGCCTTGCTCGTTCCGTCGTTCTGTTAAATAAAATAAAAAGCCGATTGTTAACACAATACAATGTTCGGAAATATGGCGTGGTCGAAACAATGCGGAATTACTTGCAAGGGACCAATACACTACAGACTTCTGGAAGTTATATGATTTATCGTTCAAGATTATTGCAAAGTCCGTTTTGATTTACTGCGCGTTCGTAACAAAGTTAAGTGCGAGTTGTGGAGGGAGGGGGAGGAGGAGGAGGGAGAGTTACTTAACGCAGCGTCGTGTAAGTTTTACGATTGCTTATATAGGAAACGGGTGAAGAAGGTAGCATTAAATTTTCTTACTGCAGATTTTCTTACGGTGTGTATATACATTTACATGCATTTGTTAAAACCCTTCCATCACCAGACTCATTATTTATTTTAAATTGATAAAATTCATTACCTTAAATTAGTATTTTTTTTTAAAAGGAGCCCTCGCATGTGATTCGTCAACCCTGCGGCGCGTCCAAGTGCAATCTACTTCAGTACATTCCGTCTCCGGCTGCTACTTCCGGGAGAATACAGAAACTTGGATAGTAACGAGAACTAGGAATTGACTTTGCAGTGTTTCGATCTACAACTCGCTAACTGGCCCCGCTCCGCATCTCGGGAAACTTCAGCGAACTGATCATTTGTTCTGTGAAAACTATTTTTACCTTATTCACTTTTGCTCTTACAACTGTAGTATAATAAAGTCGTTAACAATTTAGAATAGTGTATCTCAAATTGAGGTGTGAGGTCTCACAAGGAACAAATTTGTAATTTAGGAGAGCAACAGAAACTTTTTTTAAATTAATCTCATATTATTTATTGCATTTTTTGTTTTTGGATGCCATTGAATAAAAATCAAGACTTTCAGGAGGACATAGAAATTTTTACCTAATTGGTACATGGGACCAGGAAGCATGGGAAACACTGATCTAGACTAAAATATCAAAAAAGTATATGTTCGGTCTCCTTTTCATGTTATGTTAAGTGACAATTAAGTAAGAGAGAGAGCGAAGTGTGCTCTTTCATAACACTAACTTTTGTATGATAACTTATTCAAACAAAATTAACTTGAGAAACTGGAAATTTTGGTGATGGATTATCCCCTATCTGACCAGATTCTATAGGAAGCTGAAGATCTGACACTTGAAGACAGATGCTTTCCCATCTACCCACTGACTTCCAGTCTCAACTTGTACATAAGTATACTTAGTAGAATACCGAAGTGTTAGATTTTCTTTAATCAATCTGCTAACCAACAAACGAGGCTTTGGCTCCCCATTAACCCCCATTGTGCCAGCGTGGTGGAAGATGGCCCAAATCCTTCTAATATAGGGAAAAGCTTATATATGAGGGGATGTCTATCGGCAGATGTATAAATATAAAGCCGTGTCATAAACATAATGTTTCTTTATTTAACTTCTAAAGTAACTTAATTATTAATTTTAGATTATAGCAAATTAATTCTAATACTTATTTAAGTTATACGGAAAATAGTTATTTGTGTAGAATCGTCGAGACTGTCTTAAGTATCTTCTCTATACTAATTAAAAAATATAAATAAACAAGCGTCTAGATTTTTATATGTACATAGTTCTCTGTCATGGTACTTGATTATGGTAACAATATGGTCTATTAAAGCTAACGATTCTGTACATTGTTATATGAAGTATTGATTAAGCTTGATTCACTTATATATTTACATAGAACATTAAGCTCTTACACATCTGAATTCAGGGGTCGGCAACCTGCGGCTCTTTGGATGTGAACATTAAGCTCTTTGGTTCCACACGCTAATATTATTTCATTAAAATAAATTAAAAATCATTATGAATCGATTAACGAGGTTAGTCACTATTTTTTTATATGAAAAATGCTACTTATGTATTATATAAATATATTGTTTTATATAGAAAGAATAAAAAAAAATTTGATTGTAAAGAAAAGAGCAGCGAGTCTTTAAAACCTATGAAATTTTGTAAATGGTAATTATTGACTCTTCCAGCTTAAAGCTTGCCAACTCCTGCTCTAAGATGATTAAATTTTCATTGAGATCTAAATTAGGATTTTTTTTTGATTTCAGACATTTAACTATTAGACTTTTATATTATTTCTACCTTTGTCACGAATACTGTTTTCTGGCACTACATTCTCTCAACACCGACTTCCATATTGTAAATAACTTTCAAAGTTTTAACTTTTCAACAGGACCTTAAATTTTTTTTCAATTCAACGCGGCTATAAGATGAGCAAGGCGTTAAGATGGTATATACATCACCACATTGCGCTCGTCCCCCAGGACGTAAATTGTTAAGTCTCGTCTTCCCAGCAATTTCACTATCATACAGCACCCTTCAAACTGGATCACAGTAATAGTTATATATTACTATTTGGCGGTAGAATAGGAGCTACGGCGGTATCTAACTAGACAGTTTCCGGGAACGGAGACCTGCCAACAGTAAACTTAAAGAAGAGCCATTATATTCATCTCTGATAAGTTAAAGGCTTTTCGGATACCAAACCGCCAATAGCATTATAGCATAGCATAATAGCAAATAATAATATAACGAGAGCATTTTGTTAAAGGAGAATATTACAAGAAAATATCTATACATTACAAGTTTTTCTTTGACAATAACGCGTTTAAACGGGATGAAATCTATTGATGGTAATCATACCTTTAACAATGAAGTATTAATTATCACCACATTCTACTTTCCTCTTTAGATGATAAGTCCCATATAATATGATTAGTTAAAAATATGTGCTAACATGAGAATCAGGGTTTTTCCCTTTTCGGAGAGTTCAGTTTCTAAAGAGTATGTTATAAACCAGAAAACTTCAGTTGTCTGTTAATTCAATACAGAATCAGTCTTAAAAATAAATATACGTTAATTTAGTTATAAGCGTGAACACTCTGTCTCGTCGAGAGGGAACGATGGGTAGGAGAGGTCGAGGCCTCTGAGACGCGTCGACAGGAACTCCTCCGCCTGCAGTTCCATTTCAGCATCGAAGTGCGTCTTCCAACCACCAGCCTCACCTGCAACAATTCAAGATATATCATGATTTGATGTTTCTTTTCTAGTCTCTACTTAAACTAGTGGCCTTTCTTTCCAACAACTGATTAAACCTACTGTAAAACACAGGCATTGCTCAAAGATATAGCCTATTAGTTCTGTCCTGTCCTTATCTAGCGACTTCTCACGACCTTCACCAGCAAAATCATCATCATCAAAAGATTTATTTAGTGAAATGTCTATGTATGGTTTGTTTTAATACCTTTCCTAAGGAACTGTACGTCGCTGTTGTCACCGGCTGTGTTATTGACGTTCTTATTCTTCCGGAGGCTGTCGAAGCTGAGGTACTCCGCCAGATGTTCAATTTTATCTGCCGAGTACTTTCTGTTCAGGAACTTGCATACCGCGCGAATTTCTTTAGGTAGGTCCTGTCAATATATAATAAGGACCGTATAATAGTTGTTTTTTATTAGGAAAGCTTGAAGATTTTTACTTGGTATAATAAGCTTAAAGGTAGTCTAGATCATTACTTCTCTTCTAGTTATCTGTAGTAGACTTATCTGCAGTAAGAGATTAATTTTATTTTTCTTTAACATTGAAACTATCTATGTATGTATAATGTTCTAAAAAGCCTGCGAAATAAATATTTTTTAATTTGACTTTCTTACAGTCTATTTAAATCATTCCATTAAAGAGTCTTTTTTGTATTTCGGTAAGGTCACAAAATTTATATTTTAGATTTGAACTCCAACTCGTTATATGTTTATACTATTTTATAGTCATTGTCATCATTATCATCACCACCGTAATCGTCATCAACTTGTGTTAGTTTACTACTAAGTCGTCCGAAATGCCCTCCAGCGAGCTCTATTTCGTCTAATATTTATTTTTATTAATATGTGAAATATAATTATAATATTTCCTGTATATTTATAATGTACCTTAATCATGTCTTCGTAGAATATAAAATGTAGATTCGGATTGTGTTTTTTTTCCCAAGCTTCATTTGTATGCGCCACGATGGGCGTCCATGGTACTGGAAACAAGATTACTAAGAATTTTAATTGGTTCAACCAAGATTAGATTTCTAAACAATCTGCTTCTATTTCTGTATCACATTTTAATATCATATTCCAGTTGATGAGATTTTAATGATCTCACAGACAGAATTTACCGTAAATATATTAGTAAGACAAAATTAGACACGAATTGATTACTGTTTGTGAAAGAGATAAGTATTTAGGCGCTTAAACTATATTATTTGTCTGATTAGCTAAAATCGTAATTACTATATAGATGAAAAATATAGAAAAATAGTAGCATAAATTAATAATAAAGTATTAAAGAAATTACTTACAGAGATCCCTCCTGAAAGCTTCCCAAAAGTTAAGAAAGTTTGCCCTCATTAGAGTCTTTGAGACCATTTTGTGAAGGTAATAATATGAGACTGCCACGTCCCTCGGGTCTCTCGCTACGTAAATCACTTTTGCTGTGCTGAGCAGCTTCGGTGGCAGGAGTGATAGTGGAAGGTGAGTCTTTATGAAGCGTGGTGACGGCGCCTCTGCTATGGTCCGCCAGCTGGGGTTCTTCACCGCATGGTTAAGTCCTTGGAAGTATGCTAAGTTCATGAAGTTAGCTTTTATCAGCTCGAAAGCCACCCGCGGAATGTGGGCTGTGGTTCTGAAATATTGATGATAGTTATTAGAATTAAAGCCTATTAGGTTTTTTTTGTTGTCCTGATAGTTTAAGTATATTATCATCAGCCGATAGACGTCCACTGCTGGACACAGGCCTTCTTCGATAATGAGGAGATTTGGGCTTTCTCCTAACACGCTGGTTCAGTGTGGTTTGGTAGGGAGCCAGAACCTCACTCGTTGTTTAGCAGGGTGTACCACGAACAGGTGAGGTTGGCTTGAGTTCCATAAGTTCTTGTGTGGAATTTCTTCCACCCTTAATGTAAATGTGTTAGAGATTTCAAAATTCCATACAAAAAGAGAAAGATGTAAGAGAAATAAACATTTACAGGAGGAATCAAGTCCCGTCATTAGTTTATTATTTTCACCTGTCAATAGCAATACTATCATCCTTTTTTCCTATAAATAACATTTTGAAATAGATGGATTGAAATTTCAAAGCGATGGCTACATAGAAAAAAAACTTTACTCACTCCAGCATTGGAAATCTTTCAAACAGCGGTTTCTCCTTGGCCGCTTTGAAATCCAAGTCGTTCTCAACCAGCCACACCATTTCCTGTGTCCACGTCGTGCCTGAAACAGACGTGCCCTTCGTAAACTGACGTCTACTAAATAAATTGTAAGGATTTTTCTTCAGTAATGTGAAAATAATGTTTTCTTTCTTGTTTTGATATATTTCATACAAAACAAAACTTGTTTAGTAACTGTTTTGTAAACGAAAATGTTTGTGACTTTAGAGTTATATTGGTAAGCTACACTGTTAATTCTTTTTTAAATATTGCATTTCCCTTTATGTTTAGTGCAAAGATTGTTCTTTTTTATTTATTGTACTCTATTCCTTTCTCATTTCCTTTTCCCAACTTTTCTCTTTTTTCATTGCACATTTTCTCATCTTTCATTCCTTTTCTGCATTTCATCATTCTTGTTTCATGCATTGCTTCTCAGACTAAATTTCACCGCATCTTTACATTTTTACTATATCTACTTACACTTATCATTACATAGATGATGAAAGTAAAGAATTTTTAATAGTTCTTTTTGTTGTTGTGAGAATTGTTTTGTTTATACACAGGCTCATAGCAAATTGGCATTGGGTAAGATGGAATACACAGAAGCACATTGCGGTAGTCGCCTAATAAATATGACGTTAAGTCTTGTTACGCCAGTAATAAGCATACAGTTAGCCACTAGCATACAGCACACCCTTCTGAGGAATCTACGAAATGTTTATACAGTACTATTTGTCGGCTGCAATAGGAGTAGTACGTAGTGTAAGATGCATTCTAGTTAAAAGTATATTTATATATACAATTTACTCTAAATAATGTTGTAATAAAAATGCAGTTAAATTTGTTTAACCCTCTATTCTTTTATATAATGTATTGGTTTCATTAAGTTCGTTCGCACTTAAACTGTACTCTAAGTTATCGCGGATTAATTGAGGTGTTCGATAATATGCTAAATAATTTATGGAATTTATTTATGTACTAAAGAAGAATAAAATAACTGATAAGAAGTTTTTGGCGGTAATGACTTTGACATTGGTCTCTAGTGTCGCAAACTGTCAATTAGGTCTCGAACGGTTAATGGTAAGAATTGCTGTATTGTAATTTAACATCTTAAGAATCCAGGTGAATAGTATAATATGGTGTAGTGTATATCATCGACATCCAACCTAGTACAGAAGTCGGCAAGCGGCTCGCGAGCCACATGAGGCTCTTTATTTGTGAACCTGGGGCTCTTTGGTTCCACATGCAAATATGATTTTATTACAAAAAAAAAATTAAACATTATTGTGAATCGTTTTCTTTTCTATGGAAAACACTACTTATGTATTATGTATATATTAATAATTTAGTTAATGGATCAACAGAAACATTTTTTTTTCAATTTATTTGGACCGTAAGACAAAAATTGCGGTCTTAAAAAATTATGATTTTTTGTAAATTGTAATTTTTGACTCTTCCGGCTTAAAGGTTGGCGACCCCTGACCTATTAGTTTGTTACTACACGTTACTGTAGTCCAGCATTAAGGCGGCGATTGTATCCTAAATATAGACCTTGATGTAGAAAATATTAGAACAACCATTAAAGGAGTTCTGGATAAAAATTTGCAGATAATTCTGTTTTTCAGAAAGAAACGTATCTTTATATAGATTTCAAGATCTACGTAAAAGGTTGAGGAAATACTTTATGATCGTTTTTAAATGTATCTTAATCAAAAGGTGTTCCTTTAATACAAATATAGATTTTGCGCTTTAGACCTATATCTGTTGATTGTGTTGTAAAAAACAAATGGAACTTTCAGGTCATTTAATTATATCTGAGTTTAAGAATTAATAGATATATAGATAAATTCTTTATTGCTCATAATATAGTAAAGTGAACAAACTTAAATAACTTATAATCTACAGATGTGATATGTTTAATAACGATATAAATACGTAACTATCATGAATCATTATAATTCAAGTAATAAACTAATACCACTAACATGTTCCACTTGAAATGCTTAAAAAGCTTTTCATTGAATGGAAAATTAAATGTCGTATTTACCAATTCATGCTTTCAAAGTTCCACTTTAAACGGTTTTAATTAATGATTTAAAAAAGCTCCAGCGGTTTGCATTCAAAGGGAAATATTTTTAATTATGTCCACCGTAATTAGTCCCGCTTAGGTTTCTTTTTGGCACAAAATTTTATTACAGCCAAAGCGGGGATCGAGGAATTAAAAATTTAATTTATTTGTTAACATGACTATAGTTTTTAATTAGTAATGTACTGCTTTGTTTACTGTGATCCAGTTTGTAGAGTGCCGTAACTAGAGAAATTAGAGGTAACTATGTCAAAGTGACGAGCACAATTAGTGAATAGAATGACATGTGGACTAGCTTTTTATTATTATAATAAGCGTATCACTTGCTATTAGGTGAAAGATTTGCTCGTCCCGTCGCTTTAATAAAAAAGGTTTTAACATGATAGGAGTAATCAATAGAGCTGTTGTTTGATGAAGAAAGCGACTTAAAGGGATCGTCTGTTTTAAGTTTTGTTTTTTCATTATTACATACATTACTTAATAGTGTTATTATTGATATATTTTTTGCTATATAAATGTTAAATTTCCAATAAAGCTAGTTTTGTTATTTTATATTTAACACAAGAAATCCACATTTCCATACTTATCAATAGTCAATAACACAGAAATGAATGGGTTCAGAACGTACTCATTTCCAAGCCGACACAAAGTTGATGAATAAGATATACTGATAAGGATTTCCCCGTCTCCTTTTCACCATCATCTTGTTATCATCCTCATGTTTGTGAACAAAAAGGTTCAGCTACTCGTCCTTGATGAGAACAGTAAAGGAGTGGAATAGCTTGCCGGCGTCAATGTTCCCATACTTATACAACGGGGATGACTTCAAGAGAAGAGAGATGGTGTATTTGAGTTTTTCTATCGCAGAAACCGTCACCACTAAACACTAGATTAGATAGTATTTATGTCATAACATAGTCTAGTTTTAGTTGTAAAAAACTTCAAGGTTAGGTAAGGGAAGGATAAATATCAAACGTCTCTTAAACAATGTCGTAGGAAAGTTACTGTCTATTCCTCTAGCAATTTCCTCAAAAGAGAAGTCAAAAGTAAAGTTGATATAGATAATTTGTGGATTTTTAATACAGATAACATATTTGTTTTTACCATAAACATGTCACATGTTCGAGAAGATAAGATCAATCGATTAATTTCGTACTAAATGTGAGGGGCGCTTGCACTGCCTGCACTCGGAAGGTCTTATTTAATAATTATTGTTTTATGACTAGTATATATTATATCATATTATGATTAATAAGATAATTAGCATATGTTTCATGCAATTACCTCCCTAAAAGTGTTTATGTTGTAATCCTTTATCGTATTTACTACGAAGAATAACGATATGAATAACTCAAATATCAATAGGTTTTTCTTGTAAGTTAACACATGTTAAGGAGAGACTATGGTAAGCAAAGTCATTATCATCGTAAGTAGATACACGATTTCTGCTAGCTGGTTCCTAAGCAGGATTACTGGCAAAATCTCTACGAAGATTTACCACTTAGTTCCTTCAACATTTACTTGATCCTTGGTCCCCTTTAATCACATAAGAAGTGAACTAAAAGAAATGGAAGTACGTGGTATAGATATGGAAGTATGTGGTAAGAGATTGTTTAAATTGTGTAAGTAGAATTACGGAAATGTAAAACATAGAAAGCAAATAAACTAAAAAGGAAAGTAATTGAAATTGTAAAAGCAGAAACTAGCGCCGGAAGTGTGGGAGGTAAAGTGTAAGAAGAGAAAAGAGTGTAAAATGAAAATTGTGGAAGTATGATAGAGGAAAGAATTAAAGAAGGAAGATATTTTGTGAGGGAAAAATCAGAAAAATATAAAAAAGAAAGTAAAATTCTCAGTCCCGCTTTACAGGGGAACGAATTTAATAAAAAAAAAGATGTTCATGAAAAAGAAGCTTATTTTAATTACTTGTCAGTGTCAGATGAGTTTCCATTGCGTACTAACTTTAATAATAGACTATTGAGGACTTTGAAACTTATTAAATACTACCGATAATCGATCACCGTATTATCATTACGCGATGCGAAAAAAATCCCGAAAAAAAAATATTTATGCGCTCAATACATTTATCAGTGCGATGCGCGCTCCGATAGCAACTATCTGATAACGTTGTAGGCGAGAAATTTATCGAAATGGTGCGTAACAAAATATTTATCACGCTCATAAAAATCTAGAGGTAATGTTTCGTAATGACGTCCATTTCATTAGTATAATCACGATGATTATCGATGTTGATGATGAAATGGATCGAGTGTATTAAAGTCTGCATAGAGTCAAATGATCAAAGAGGAGAAAAGTTAAGGAATAAAAAATCAAATAGAGAACAATTCACTCTTTAACTTGTTTCATTGTAGTCTTTCTTGTACGACATTTATTTATTTAAACTTTTATTGTTTTACATTCCAACAGCTTCCAAAAGGCGGACTTAATATCCATGGGCTTTCTGTATTACTCAACCTAGGAAGCAGAGAGATGCTTGTGGTAGGTATATTAAACTTAAAAAAAGGATAGAATGACCGTGATGTTATTATATATGAAATATAATATATGTACGTACATACTAAATATTACATGTTACCGTCATTGTACTTTTTAAAGTTTAATATATCTTTCGCAAGTATCTCTCTACTTTCTATGTTGAGTGAAACAGAATGTCCGTATATATTAAGTCCGCCTTGTGGGAACTATTTGAAAATAAAACAATAAAGATTTAAATAAATAAAAATCGTGGACAATAACTACATTTAAACCGTTGACAGTATGATATGTTTTATCATTGATTACCATAGAATTGTAAGCATTTGTTTCTATTTTCTATATGCATCTGTCAGTTCTTTCAGATACGGTTTTATTGTAAAGATGACTCAACTGATTTAACTATATCTGTAAAGCAGAGGACACTGGTCTCGTTTCGGAACCACGAATCCAGTGTGATTACCGATTTTTTTATATATGTTGTTTTATTCTAGGTTAATTTCTACGATTAAATTGTCACTAAATAAAATACGAATTTTGATTATTACTTAGTTATTATACATAAACTTATACGTTCACTAATTTACTAGATTAATATATAAATTGTTATTTATGATAAACATAATATACATACTAATAAAAAACTACGTATTGGTAGTGTGAACAAAACAAAAAAAGGAGAAACACTAAAGATAGAATAAATTCCCCAGGTCATCCTTAACTGGCAATGTACCATAGTTAGTTTAACGTGTATGTTAACGGAAATGTATGTAATTCCTAAGTTCAATAGATTTTATAAGAATAAATATATGTTGATTTTGTGATACGTTAAAAGTTAATAGATAGTTGATTTTAGAAGTTTTAATTAGTAAGATAATATGAACATAT